>VTPC01001235.1:75582-130035 GCA_011009095.1 Ignelater luminosus
GAATATCTTTATTAAGTGTTCCAGGAAAGTTGTATAGTCGGATCCTCGAAAAGAAAGTAAGGGAACAGGTGGAAAATACTCTAGCTGAGCCGCAGTGCGATTACAGACCAAACCGTAACGTTCAGGATCTAATTTCCACTTGGCGGTAATATGACTGAAAAGAGCATTGAGTACTGAGAAAAGCTCTACCTCTGCTTCATGGATTTAGAAAAGGCATTTGACAGGAATGTTATTTCGAGATCTCCAAGGAAGCACAATGTACAAAAGACGTTAATAGTCAGAATAAGAAATTTTTATAAAGATTGTCAAAGCTACGTGAGGACGTCAAACTGTTGTTCTAAACAGTTCAGTATCACTGCAGGTGTAAGACGAGGAGGTATGCTCAGCTTGTAATAGTGTCATCAAAGACTTTAAGAAAAGATGCAAAAACCAGATGGCTGGCAACTGGAGGCTAGCACCAGTCAAGCTTTCCTCATTAGCCTTTGCTGATTGCGGAGTAGTCCTTGCTGATTCACTTGAAAAACTCCATATGAAAATATGAGAAGAGGGGCTCCGTAAGAGAGGACTGAAAGTAAGCATTTCAAAGACGAAAAGCATGGTTGTTTCGGGGGATGAGGAGTCGCGCCATATTATGCTCAGAGGTGAAAATGTAAAACAGGTAAAGATGGAAAGATAAAAGAGGAACTTAATAATAGGATAACTTCAGCAAATAAATTATTTTATGCGATGAAGAGAAAATCTCTAGGAAAAAGAGAGGTAACTGAGACTACAAAGTTCGCAGTTCATAGAAGTGCTTGTTCCTACGTTGTGCTACTCAAGCGAGACCTGGACTCTGACAGCAAAGCACAGAAAGACTTTTGAAGTAGCGGAAATCAAGTACCTGAGGAAGGTGGCATGTAAGACCCGTCGTGATAGAGTTAGAAACACCACGAAAAGGATGAGATTGGGAGTACGGTCATTGGAAGAAATGATAAAAGATAGCCAGTTAA
The DNA here is from genome assembly GCA_011009095.1 of Ignelater luminosus. NCBI lineage: Eukaryota > Metazoa > Arthropoda > Insecta > Coleoptera > Elateridae > Ignelater > Ignelater luminosus. The sequence continues at coordinate 76,572 of VTPC01001235.1, forward strand.
GATGGTGTGGTCATCTTAATAGAATGGACAAGTCTAGGTACCTCAAGAGAGTGTTTGAAGCCAGGCCTGTAGGGACACGACCAAGAGGGCGGAGGAGGACTACATGGAAGGACAACCTGCAGTCTAACTGCCATGAAAGGGGAATCTCCTGAGTACGTATTTTCGACTTTTAGATTTGCTTTAAGAAAAACATTGATGCCCTATTACATGACTGAGCAGGCCCGCCGCTAGCCACCTAAACGCCCGCGTGCAACACTGACTATGCCGCCCCCATCCCCAATACTCTGTTCTTGACTGGGCTTGTATAAATGACTCTCAGTTTTGTTACAAACGAGTGTGTAAAAAAATAAAGAAATACTTTACAAAATCAAATAATTTATTATCATTACATGTTTATGACGTAGAATCTTCAAAAATCAATGTCAATGTCAAACGCCCGGCTCTACTTTTGTTAAGGTAATTCGAACCTGCAGACGTTTCGCATCTTAATTAAGTAGGTGACCTAGCCATCCCAGCTGTCTTTCTTCTATTATTTTTCCGATAAGTATAACTTTTAATTTCGCTGTAACCGTTTCGTTCTTGATTTTATCTTTTCTTGTTGTTCCTTCGATTTTCCTCAGAAATCTCATCTCCGTGATTGTAATTTTATTAGTTGTTTTGCTTGTTAATGTCCATGATTCACTCCCATATAACACCAAGGGTCTAACAACTTTCTTACATACTTCCACTTTTGTTTCTTTGGGCATTTTTATTCCCATAGAGGTATTCCTATATACATATATTCTATCTGCTTTTCCCACTCTCTCATTCATTTCCTTATCTATCTTTCCATTTTCTTCTATGATGGTGCCGAAATAATTAAAGCTAGTAACTTGTTCTACCTCTTTTCTATCTATTAGGATTCTATGTTTTTTTATTTGTTTGAGATTATCATAGTTTTTGTTTTATTTGTGTTTACTTCCATGTTTATTGTTTTTAATTTTTCTTGGTACATATTTATAATTTTTTGTAAAGCACTTTCTGAGTCTATATACATAATTTCTTGAATTGACACCGTTTCCAATTTCTGATATCCTATTTTTGTGTTTATGCTTCTCTGTTTACTTTTCTTTACAGCTTCATCTATAAGAATCGAGAATAAAAACAGACTCAGAACGCATTCTTGTTTTAATCCAATTTTTGTTTCAAATTCGGTCGATTCTTCATTGTGTAGTCTAATTTTATTTCTGTTTCCTTTATATAATGCTTTGATAATATCAATCATTTTCGTATCCACTCCTCTTCTTTCTAGACTGCTCCATACATCTTTTCTTATTATCCTGTTAAAAGCCTTTTGTAAATCTATAAATCTCCGAGTTGTCTTAATATAAATATTAAGCCCTGGGTGCTTCTGCCCTTCCTGAAACCACATTGTGTATCTTCTATCGATGGCTCTACTTGTTCTTTTATTCTTTTTTCTATCATTCTTGTAAATACTTTTACGGGTATACTTGTCAGTGTGATTTCTCTATAGTTGTTACAGTCTTTTGGGTCGCCCTTTGTATATAGTGGGAGTATTATACCCGTAATCTTTAGGTATCATTTAGTATCTTTAAGAATTTTTCTTTCTCGTTGTTGTCTATATAATTTAACATTTCTGTAGTGATGTCATCTGGTCCCGCCGCTTTGCCCAATTTAAGCTTGTTGATTGTTTCAGCCATTTCTTCCTCTGTTATTAACGTTGTATTATAATTTGGGTCTCTGTTTGATTTCTTCCTCTTGGACCAGTTCTACTTGGATTGTTTTGGGTAGATCTGCAAAATATTCTTTCCATCTTTTAATGATGTCTTTTTCGTCGCTCAATATGTTTCCTTTTTTTATCTTTGATGTTTTTTAATTTGACTTATTTCTTCTCTTTTAGTTGTTAGCTAATATACACTATAATCTTTGACGTTTCTTGTTTGTAGATATTTCTTCCATTAATTTTCCTTATCCTTAACTAGTTGTTGGATTTCATTTGCCCACCATCTACTTCTCTTTATAGTGTTGTTTGAGATTCTTGTTATTCCACAACTTTGTCTTGCTGCCGTTATTATGCTTTCTTTAAAATTATTCCATTTCTCTGCTATTGTGCAATCTTCAGTGTATCTCCAATTGCTCTCTTAGTATTGATTGTATTCCAATTTTGTTTCTTCTGTTTTTAGTTTGTACTTCTTTATTTTTTCTTTACGATTTTACTTCTGTTTTCTCTATTTGTTTCGTTCTTCAGATAGATTTCCATCCGTACTATGAGATGAAATTTCCGCTTGTCTAATTACTTTTACGTCTTTTATCTTTTTTCAGTTCTCAGAGTTTATTAGAAAGTAATCAATGATAGATCTTTCTCGTCTACTTTGCACTTCTCTCGTATACTTATGAATGGCTTTAAGTTTAAATTTAGTATTTGTTACAATTAAGTCATTCTACTTTCATTGTCATTCTTTATATTTTCTCCATTTACTCCTAGGTATCTTTCAATTCCTTTATTTTCTCTACCCACGCTGCCATTTAGATCTCCCATTACTATAATATTTCTCTGCCTCACATCTAGTTCTTCTTGCAATTTTTCAAAAAAATTACCCTTCTCTTCTTTCCTTGCGTTATCGTTTGGGGCGTAGAATATTACTATTCTCCACAATTCTTTGCTCTGTAGATTTATATCTATTATTAGCATTCTTTCGTTTACATATTTTTCATTTTGAATATATTTTATTTTATTTGGCTTTAACACTAATCCTACGTCTTCCGTTCCTTGTTCATTTATATTGACTCCCGACCAATATAACATACGTATATCCATCTTTCAACATTTCATAGCCTTTTCCTTTCTTTTTAATTTTCGTAATTTGTAGATAGTCTAAATTTTGCATTGTCATCTCTTCTTTTCCGTCGATACTTCTTATGTTTCACGTTCCAATATTTACTACCTCCTTTTTACCTTTTTCATTTATTTTATTCAGTTTTTTCTTCTGTTTTTGTATGCTTTTAGGTTTTGCTCTTTTTCGTTAATTCTGTCCTTATTTCTTGCTTAGGTAATCTTTACTTCGTTCCTTCCTACATTACTTTATTTAGTTTTTTGGGGTTGGCTGACTTTCTTGAGCTTTCCACTCTCCGCATCCCATTTGTAGCTCTTGTCGTTAATTGTATGTTTTATGTACCCTACTTTGGTTTTATTTCTGTTTCCTTTCTCTTCTCTTTCGATTTCTCTAATTTCTCTCTGGATTTCTTGTTTTTCTTTAGTGAGGTCGTTGTTTATAAATATTCTGTGCTCCTCTATGTTCTTTCACTTGTTTTTGTTTGACATTACTTTAATTTTTTCTGTAATGTTTTCCACCTCAATAAGACAAGTTTTGTCAGTCAGTTTCTTTGTGCTTATTATTTTTGGTTCTGTTTCAGTTATTCTTGCAATAAATATTTCCATCTCCACCTTTAATTGGTTTTCATCATTTGTTTTTATAGGCAAGCCTGTCACAATAATATTGTTTTTCTTTTTTTTCTTTTTTCATTTTTTTTCTATTTTTAATTTCATGTTTTTAACTTCTTGTCGCAGGTCATTATTTTCTTCTATTAATTGGTTTATCTTTTGTTGATATTTCCTTTGGTCCTTCCTCATTTCTTTAATCTCCTTCATCATTTTTGTTCATCATCTCTTTCATTAATGTTAATAGATCTTCGTTTCCTTTATTTTTGGACGAATGTTTCCTTATCTTCGACCATTCAAATTCTTCTAGGCTATCTTCTTTTCTTCTTTTATTTTCCTCATTGCATGAGCTGTCGGATTCAATATATTTTTTCTCGTATTTTGGCATTTTATTTGATTTCCAATATTTATGTGTTTTATTTGTAGCAAAAGATTTACTTTATTAATTTTTTCCAAAACAGAATATCAAAAAACCGAAAAAATTACAAATTCGCATTACCTGAGGTTTTTTTTGAAAACAGTGTCCTCAGAGAAATAGCTGGATCAGTTATTTCTTGCATAAGTGCTAGGTCTTTGAATTGAGCGATTCCTGCTCTTAGGGCTTATGTTTTTGATGACCACCTTATGTCACTAAATCCTTTTAATGTTAATTTTATTGTACATTTAAGCTTATTCCATCTGATTGTAGTGTCTACAAAAAAATTAAAAAGGTTTTGAATTGTTCCAAAAAAGATAATTATGTCAGAATTAACTGATGCACTATGTAACACCACTAAGTTTAGATTATGTGCTGAACATGGGACAAATCTTGATGTAGGGTTTTCTAATAATGTTGTAACCTGGACACTCTGATATTGTCCAGTCGTATTGGCGCAATTATCCGAAGCTTGGCCTCTAATATTTTAGATATCCTTATTTTTTTTCTACATATCTAATAATAAATGAAAGTTTTTCTGTGTGAGATAAGTCAGGAGTTATATGGATTCGATTTTTGATAGCAATTCCAACTATTGCAATAAGTTTTTTTTGAATTTGTGATAAAAAAGTATTTTGCTGATTTGCTTTCCGAGTCCATGTGATGTTTAATGATGGTCTTATCAGCCCCATTGTTTGTAAAGATTTTCCGGAATTTGAGTGTCCGATCTTTTCAACGGATCCTCGTAACGCCTCATTGTTTTGTATCCAAGATGCATTTTAAAGTATGTTTCCACTTCTCGGTTTGGAAATAGTCATTTTTTTGGATTTCTTCAGGAACAAAGTGATTTTGATCGATATTCACTTAAAAGGCTTTTAAATCGATAACTTATTTTTTGTGGGAAGCCGAATTCTTGTGTCTTGAAATTAACAGTACAAGTTGAGGAAATATACAAAATTCCAAGAAATAACACTTGCAAATACGAAATCTGACTTTTTCTCTGAAAAATAAATAAATTACAACATTCAACTATTTTACATGAATATATTAACCTCACACCATATTTCCATGGTTACATTTTTATTAGCACCGCCAACAAACACTTTTATTGTCGTCACCTTCTAACGCTCCTCCTCACGAACAGTGTAAATACCTTCCACTTTTATAAGTCCTAAACCCAAACGTAACTTCAAAAATTGTTCACTTGATAAAGGTTTTGTCAATATATCGGCCACCTGTTCGCTTGTACAAATATACTTGAGGTCTACAATACCTTTTCCAGTTAGGTCTCTTACAAAATTGTACTTTACGTCTACATGCTTAAGACGACGATGTTCCCATTTATGTAACAGATGGATACAAGACTGATTATCTTCAAAAACCTTTAATGGAATTGACAACGATATTCCAAAATCTTCTAACAACTTCTTCAACCATAACAAATCTGTTACAGCCATTGCAAGAGCAATATATTCAGATTCAGTTGATGATAGTGCAACTGAAATTTGTCTTTTGGTAGCCCAATAAACTGTATTACCAAACACCTTCATTAAAAATCCACTAGTTGATTTTCTGTCATATTCACTTCCAAAATCTGCATCAACATAACAAAGTAAACTTTCTTTTTCACCTTTTTTAAACCATAAACCCAAATCCAGACTTCCTTTAATATATCTTAAAATTCTTTTGAGCCCTTTCCATAATTGTTCTGTTTGAGGAGTTTGGTGTCTGCTAAAGTAATTGACTGCAGCACTTAAATCTGGTCTTGTAGTAATTGTAACACATCAGACAACCAATCAGTTCTCTGCAAGGTCTCGAATCATCATAAATTTCTTTTTCTTTAAGAATCAAAGGCTTTATTTCCATTGGAGTTTTTACTGGCTTGCAGTCTTCCATGTTAAACCTTTTTAACAATTTACGAAAATAAACTGGTTGACTTAACACAATGCCTGTTTTAGATCTTGAGATATTTATTCTAAGAAATGAATGAAGTTCACCCAAATCTTTCATATGAAATCGTTTACTTAACGATGATTTAACTAGATCAATTTTTTTCTTATCATTTCCAGCCATAATTATATCGTCAACATACAACAGAAGATACAATTTTACTTTACCAAATCTCCCTGCATACAAACACTTATAATTCTGATTGTTCAAAACCAAGATGCTTCACAAATTCATCAAATGCATGTTCCATGCTCGAGGAGCTTGTTTTAAACCATACGATGCTTTCTTCAACTTACACACCAAGTTTTTATCTTGACAGTTAAAACCAGATGGAATTTTCATATCAATTTCTTCTTTTATCTTTCCATGAAGAAATGCATTTTTGACATCATCCATTTGACATGCATAAAGATCTTTTTCTTTAATTATTGATATAAGTGTTCTTAATGTTGTAAGTCTTGCAACTGGCGCATATGTTTCTTTATAATCATAACCTTTTCGTTGAGCACAACCTTTAATAACTAACCGTGCTTTACACGTTTCAACAATTCCATTTTTGTCTTCTTTAATTTTAAAAACCCATTTACTATCTAAACATTTTCTTCCTGGAGGTAATTTTATTAACTCCCAAGTACCATTTTCCTTGAGAGACTATCTCCTCCTGAACTGCTTGAAGCCATTCTTGTTTATCTTGACGTGTTTCAATTTCTTCTTAACATGTAGGAACATTATTTACAAATGATTCAGCACTTAGTGCTAACACTGCATAATCGTTCAAATAACTTGGCTTCTGTTTTTTTCTTATTTCTTCGAAATGTAACTACTTCATCTTCTTTATTTGATTTGACTTCATCTTCTAGTGTTGATTCCACTTTATATTCTCTTCTTGATTCTATGTCTTCTTCTACTTCGTCTTCTCCACTTTTCACACACATTTCACTCAAGTCGATATTTCCAAAAATACGTTCTTCAGTTTCTTGATTGTCTTCTACTTCTTCATCATTCTTTTCTTCTATTTCTTTATTATTCAACCATTTTTCATTTGTAACTGTTTCAAATGAAAATCTTCTTTCATCAAAAATAACATCTTTTCCAAGAATCATTTTTCTTTCTTCTGGACACCACAACCCATTATTACAGTAACCAACCATAAAACACTTTTTTGATCTTGACTCAAATTTTCCTCCAACAATTTCCTTTGGTATGTGTAAAAACGCAACACATCCAAAAATTCTTACTTTCTTAACTTTTGGTTTTTCTTTGAACCATAATGACGCAGGAATTTTTCCATTCAAAGCTAATTTTGGACTTCTATTCATAAGATACACCGCAGTTAAAACTGCTTCTGACCAAAAACTTTTCCCAAGCTTCGAATTCAACATCATATATCTTGCTTTTTCTATTATAGTTCGGTTCATTCTTTCTGCTACACCATTCTGTTGTGGAGTATATCTAATTGTAAATTCAAACTGAATACCTTTTTCCTCAAAAAACTTCTTCTTTATTTTGAAATATATTCTTGCCCATTGTCACATCTAAAACGACTAATTTTCATATTAAAATGAGCTAACACCATTGCTTCATATGTCTTAAGGTATTTTAACACCTCCGACTTTGATTCCATCGGGTATGCCGCCGTAAAATGTGTAAAATCGTCAATTAAAGTTAACACATACTTCTTTCCATTATGTAAAATAGGAGTTATCGGCCCAATCAAATCACTGTGTATTCTATCCAATGGTCTTGTTGCTCGTTGACGTTTCTGCGTCTGCTTCCCTTCTATACACTTATCACAAATTTCCTCAAGCGATTTATTCAAATCAACATTAATACCTTCAACTTGTCCTTGAAGTTTCTTCAAACTTTCAAAATTTAAATGTCCAAAACGTTTGTGCTACAAATTCATATCTTCTATAATGGAACACGCATTTGCAAAGACAGTCTTATATTTACATTTCACCAAATACATCTGCGATTCAGTTCTCGACGCGACCGCAACTACACAATTCTTCTTTTTAATCAAACCTTTACCGTTTTTGAACACCACTTCAAACCCGTTCATTTCCATTTTTCGCGCAGATAATAAGTTATGATTTAGTCCAGGAACTGACAAAACATTTTTTACTTTTATAAAGTATTCTTTTCCATTTACTTCACTTACAATGTCAATGTCTCCAACTTTATTAGCTTCAATATGTATTCCAGATTTAGCAATACTAATTCGAATCGGTTTCTTCAGTTTTCTGACATTACTTAAAAGAACATTGGTACACACTAAATGTTCAGTTGCCCCTGAATCTAAAACATATGAAATTGAACTTTCTGATTTGTAATTTGTTGTCGCCGAAAAACATAAACTTTTACTTTCTTCTTCATCTTTGCATACATTTTCAAATTGCTTTGACGCAATATTAGCTTTATTGCTAACATTCTTCCTAAAATCTTCAGACTTTGTTCTACAATCAACTTTCTTGTTGTCCAATTAGACCACATTTATGACATTTGAACGGAAACTTTCCATTCTTGTTCTTGTTTTTCCAACCTTCCTTTGAAAACTTTCTCGTTGATGGAAAGGCCATCGTATTAAATGAATCACCTTCCTTTTTTGTAACTCCAGTACTTCTTCTTTTCAACTCTTCTTCTAAAAGTCTATCCTTCACGACATTTAACGTCAAATCTTCTTTTGATAACGTTTCTAATGCCGTAACCACTACTTCATACTCATTTGGCATTGTCAACAATAGATGACACATAATATCAGTTTCTTCCAGAGTCGCTCCGGTTGATTTCAAATCTCTGATTGATTTGTCAAACTTTAAGAAATCATTTGCCCATGTGTCATTTGTAGAATCAAATTTCATCGTTAAAAGTAACTTTCTTATCAAGAGTTGACTTGCAATACCTTTGCGTTCAAAAACATTACACAAAGATGACCACAATTCATAACTGTTCTCTTTATCTTTAGCATATTCTAGATGACTATCTCCCATTCTTTGAATAATCTGTGACTTACATTTTCTGTCTTTCTTCTCTAATTGAGCTAATTTCTTTTCTCTTTCCGCCTTTTCTTCCGCCGTTTCCCCTTCCTTTTTTTCATCAAATTCCACCATATCAGTGTACGGGTCTTCAATAAACTGTGCAAGATCCATTTCTTCCAATAAGACCTGCATTCTAAATTTCCAATTATTAAAATTTGTTCCATCAAATAACTTCTTCTGTCATCATGAATACTTCCTTGTTCAAATTTCCTCAAAATTGCAATTTTTCTTCTTCTGATTTCTCTAAAAGACAATTCTTTCTTCAATTCTGCGTACTCCTGGGCCCATAACCTCTTGAAATTAACAGTACAACTTGAGGAAATATACAAAATTCCAGGAAATAACACTTGCAAATACGAAATCTAACTTTTATTTTCTGAATTACATCATTCAACTATTTTACATGAATATATTAACCTCACACCATATTTCCATAGTTAAATTTTTATTAGTTAATTTTGTTCTGGCGCCAATGTTATGCCAGTCGCTAAATCCTGTTTTCGGCATAGAGAATTGGGTACTGCCTAGTCCAAACAATAAACTACATCACGTTCTACACAATTTAAAATCAAATTCTTGTGAACACTATCTTCATTTGGTAAGATTATGTAGTAAAATTGTTTAGCAAATTGTCAATTGTTTGTTGTAGAATAGTACTCTAAATGATTTGCACGTACAGTCCATTTTTTATCAAAAGTCCAAGAAAGTCTTTATCTCTTTTCCAATTTGCAGGATTGTTATAATTAATCGAAACTTTATCTGCGTCAGAATCAACATATTCATTCTGGATATCCAGATAATTGTCCGGCAGAACGACATCATTTTCTCGCTTTGAGCTGATGCTACTGTTATTCTCGTCTGTGGTGACAAATCAATTTTTAATATCAAAAACCATACCGAAAATACGTACATATGTTAGAAGATTAATCAAAATGTGTACTTGCTACAATTAACCATCTAACTGCCGTTATGGTATGGGGTTACATGTTTGCCCAAGACAGTACATATCGTATCTGGGATGACGAATGTCGCAAAATACCTCAAAGTACTGCAGAATGAGAAAAACTTGTTTTTATTTTCTAGAACGATAATGCAAAACCAACTCGATCCTGGATGATTACCAATAAGATTAACAGATAGATTGGTCAGAGCAATCTCCTGATTTGTCACATAGAAAGCTTATGGTAAAGGATAGCAAATAGCAGCAAAATAGTAAAAACGAAATAAATCGAATTTTCCTCAATTTTTAAAATGATGCAAGACTTTTTCATACCACTGTACTCTTAATGATGTAGAAAAACTTTGATAAGATAATCTAAACTGAGATATTTGTCACAAATCTTTGTTTGTCTGCTTTAAACCATTACCGACGTTGACGTGTTTTTTGTATGTTACATTCTCAACTTCGTAAAATGTTTTAGTTCTTCAAAACTTATAAACTCTTACTTCACAGAAAAATATGATTGAAGTATTTTTGAAAATAAACATTTTATACCATCTTCTTTTGACAACTAAATGTGGAACTGTTCATTTTTCATTCTTGATGTTAATCTAGAGTTATTTAAAAAAATTGCTTTCAAGTATTATTGCAATTTTTGGGTAGGTTGTTAAATATTTAAGTTAATTCTTAGTATTAACTAAGAATACAATTTTGTTTAAGGTATTTTACTAAAGAAATCTTATTTCATTAAACGTAGCACGTAGAATGAAGCAAGCCTGTAAGTAAGTAACGTTTTATCGTATGTACACATATTGTATAACCGTAAAGGCGTTCTGTTAGTATTCGGGTCGCATTAAAATTAAGCAATAAATTTGTAATATCAATGATAGCATCCCTCTTAAACGCCGCCAGCATACAAAACTAATAGAATAGTAGTAAAAACACTAATTTCGTCGTTAACTTTCCGGGAAAAGCGAAAATAAAAAATTCGATTTATTAAATTAAATCAGAGAAGTTCCTCATAAAAAATGTGTGTACTTATTTAGAGTTTATTGTAAAATGGAATGTTTGATTGAATAAAGTATATTGCTATTAACCCTCACTAATTTGGTTACCAGATCATCTATATTTCTTCATTAACTTACAATACTGATTTGACATATGCAGAATATTAATATAAATTGAAGTGATGGGACATTCCATTTTAGAATTTACCGCAAAATAGAACAGCTTAGCTAGAATTGCATTCACTGATAAAAGATCAATTCGTGAAAGCTGTGTTGTTTGCTCGTTTGTTTTGTAACTTTTTATCTAACAAAAATTGTTGTATTGTAAGGGTACAGGCGCCGTATAAGGCCACATTAAGATGCGTAATTGTTATTAGGTTGTTTTTCAAAATATTTATTTTATACTGAGCATTTACTTATTTTATTGCATTTTATTTTTCAACGTAATCCCCGTCAAGTTCAATGCACTTGGTCCACCTATGTTCAATTGGTCTTATTCTATCCCTATAAGCCCTTTCGTCCAACTGGGCAAAACAGGCGTTTGTGGCAGTAATCACATCTTCACTGTATGCCCCGTTGATTTTACCCTTTTAAAAATAATCCACAAAAAGAACATCCTTGGCATCCCAAAAAACTGAAGCCAAAACTTTTCCGGCCGACGGAACCGTTTTGGCCTCTTTCGAAGCAGGTTCTCCTTTGGCAGTCCATTGCTTCGATTGCTGTTTCGTTTCTGCGGTATAGTGGTGAATCCACGTCTTATCCACTGTAATAAATCGTCGCAAAAAATCTACTGGATTGCGTTTAAACAAGTCCAAACACTCTTCCGAAATTGTTTTGCGTGTCAGCTTTTGGTCCAGTGTAAGCAGTCGCGGCACCCACCGCGCGGATGACTTTCTCATCCCCAAAACTTTGGTTAGTAAAGGGTTTTCCAATAAGAGGTGTTATTTTGAATAGCCCGCTATTTCGGTAGATGTCACTTTTGAAGCTATCATTTTTTGACATTTGACAAGTAGAAACTACGCCATTAATAAATATGGAACGATACACGCTTCAACAACGCATTAAATTATTAAAATTCACTATAAAAATGGTGAAAATTTGGCAGAGACGGTTCGTAAAACTCGAACATTTTTGGGTCACCGTGAAGCACCTTGTCGGACCGCAATACAGAAATTGGTGAAAAAATTTGAGCTCTTGGGACAAGTTAGTGATGTGAAGAATAAAACCCGTGCACGTCGCTCAAGAACAGCCGAGAATATTGCTGTTGTAGCCGAAAGCGTTAAAGAAAACCCAGGTTTGTCCATTCCTCGTCGTTCTTTGGAATTAGCCATTCCACAAACGTCATTACACCGTATTTTGCATAAAGATTTGGGTCTTAAGGCTTATAAAGTCCAGTTAACACAAGAACTCAAGCCGGCCGATCATCAACAACGTCGTGTCTTTGCTGATTGGGTCGTTGAAATGCATGAAAATGATCCAGAATTCCATCGAAAAATCATCTTGAGTGATGAGGCCCATTTCCACCTCGGTGACTTCATCAACAAGCAAAATTGTCGGATCTGGGGCTCAGAAAATCGAAGAGTTATTGTTGAAAAGTCTCTCTATCCTCAACGTGTGACTGTTTGGTGCGGTTTATGGTCCGGCGGAGTCATTGGACCTTACTTTTTCGAAAATGAGGCTGGAGCAACAGTTACGGTGACTGGATTGCGCTATCGAGAGATGATTAACGATTTTTTATGGCCGGAATTGGATGGTATTGATCTGGACAACGTTTACTTTCAACAAGACGGCGCTACGTGCCACACAAGCAACGAAATCATTGATCTTTTACGGAAAAAGTTTCCGGACCGTGTTATCTCTCGAAGAGGTGATCACAATTGGCCACCGAGATCTTGTGATTTAACACCTTGCGACTTCTTTCTTTGGGGCCTACGCCAACAGCCCAGCGTCGATTCAAGACCTCAAAGATGGAATTCGTGAGGCTATCGAGGACATAGGGCAGCCACTTTGCGATTTGGTTATGGAAAATTTCATGAAAAGGATATTGTCCTGTAAGCGTGGTCGTGGTGGTCATTTGCCTGATGTTATTTTCCACTATTAACGGCATACCTTCCTCTTTATAATGAAATAAACATCCGATCATTTATATTAAAAAATGGCACTTTTCTTTGAATATCAAAATAACACCTCTTATTGGAAAACCCTTTATATAATATGTCCGATCTGTTGAAATGCCCACAGTATCCGCTATTTCCATCCGGTTATTCAAGACAATTTTGTAAACATTTTCGATAATTTCTGCTGTGGTGTCTGCTTTGGCCTTTCTGAATGCGGTGCATTTTCTGTGCTCTTGCAACCACGTTTGGAATCCGCAATCTAAGTTTTAACTAGTCTAGCTCAGCTTTTATTTCTTTTGGGGATAAATCCTTAATATGAAAATATTTAATAACTGCACGAATTTCAACTTGCTCCATTCTTAAAACATGCAAAACTTCAGCAACTTTGACAGCCTGTCGAACAATTATTATTCGACAGAAATTATTTTTATTTCACAGCCAGACTGATAAATCTTGAAACCATATAACGCCGTAAAAACATTCAGCTGCATTTTAGACAGTAAAATAATTCTTTGCCGTGCTTGCTAAGTCCCATACAATCTGCGTGAACATAGTGTGTAAATAAAGTAAGAAATAAAATTCATATTTTTTTATTATTGCTGTTTAGAAGAAAAGCTCGGACACGTTAATTTTATTTCCCCCCCCCCGAATTTGATTGACGTTAATCTTAATTTTTTAGTTTACTACACTGGGATCTATGATGCCATCGAATTTTTTTAAATAAAATCCCCTTATTTTTTAGCAAGAAATAAAAAGTAGATTTCTTTCTGACTTCAGCAATATCCCACATGCTGTATTTAAAATTAGTAGTTTTAGAAATATGGAGGATTTGGTGAAAATAATTAAACTTGAAATTTTAATGTTTTAATTGTCTGTTATCAACAGGATGGTGCACTACCACATTATTCACTTCGTGTTAGAGAATACCCACTTGATGTTTTCTCTCAGTTCTTCAAGATCTCGAGGTTTTGAGTGATACACACGTGATTTTAAATACCCCCAAAGAAAAAAATCAAGTGGAGTGAGAGCAGGAGATCTAGGCGGCTATCCATCTATTAGAAAAGACTTCATCAATTTGGATATTTTAAAGTTAGTATTCACAACTTTATTTGAAAATAAAAGTTCATTGAGATTAGACAAATGTTCATTCTTGTATAGCAAAAATACATTTTTGGGTTATGATATCCAACACAATGAAGTCAGTCCCAGTGAAGATCACGTTAAGTCAATTAAGAATTCGTTCTTTCGTAAGTTCGTTAGAAATTTTGCAGACACAGCCAGACTGTTATACAGTTTGTTGAAAAAGAATGATGCCTTTAATTTTGGGCCAAAGTTTTAATGAAATCAAGAAGGTGCTTACTGTAAAGCCGGGGGTAGCTATTTTTTCACCTCACTCCGAAACACAACTTCATTGCGATGCATCTTCAAAAGGTTACTCGGGAATTTTAATGCAGAAGCAAGCAGATGGTAAGTTCCATCCAGTATCTTATTATAGCCAGAGCACAACTGTAGCCGAATCTAAACTCCACAGTTTTGAGCTTGAAATGTTAGCAATAGTAGATAGTTTAAACCGTTTTTAGAGTTTACCTTTATGGCATACCATTTAGGATCATTACTGACTCTAACAGTCTAAATTTAGCATTAAAGAAAAATGACAAATTCCAAAATCATGCGTTAGAGTTTGATACTACAAAATTATGATTACGAAGTTGAACATTGAGAGAGTGGCAAGATGAAACATGTTGACGCATCGAATCGAGTTAGTACTATTTTGATGTTAGAAGAGAACAGTTTCGAACAAAATCTGTCTATAGCCCAAAATCTAGATTCGGAAATTATTGAGATTAAAAATAGACTTTTAAATGGGGAAGATAAGGATTTCGAACTTATCAATGGTTTAGTTTATCGGAAGTTTAAAGCTAAGAAAAAAACACTATTTTGTGTACCAAATTCGACGCAAAATAAAAGTGATTTTTAATTCACATGATGCTTTAGGACATATTGGGGCTGAGAAAATAACTGAATACATATCTCGAGTTTATTGGTTCCCAAATCTAAAAAGTAAAGTTAAGGAGTATATTCAAAATTGCATTAAGTACATTAGTTATTCGCGCACGTCTGGGAAACAGGGGGAAACTCTACACAATATTCCAAAGGGTGATAAACCATTGTTAACTATCCACATTGACCATTATGGTCCACTTAAAAAAACCCCTACTGGCAAAAAGTATATTTTCGAAATAATAGATGCGTTCACAAAGTTTGTTAAGTTCTATGATGTGAAAAGTACAAAAACGATTGAGGTAATACACAAATTACAGGATCATCTTAACAATTATAGTAGACCTGTTCGTATTGATTCTGACCGTGGTAGTGCGTTTATGTCACAGGAATTTGAAAACTTTTTAAGAAATAGTGACGTCGAACACGTCAAAGTTGCCACAAGTTCCCCCAAATCAAATGGTCAGATTGAACGGATCAATAGAGCCTAACCCCCATGTTATCCAAGTTATCAGAACTTAAAAACAAGTTGGTCAAAATTCGCCATTAATAATTTATACTGCAGATCAATAGGGAATACCCCTGCCAAATTACTTTTTGGTGTAAATCAATGTAATCCGTATGACGCTTTGAGAAATTATTTAGAAGGCGACGTAGATGAGGGAAGGGATTTAAGGAAAATAAGAAAAGAGGCAAAAACCCAGAATGAAATAGTACAAACTTACAATAAAAAGTACTTTGATAAAAAACATTAAGATCCACGTAAATACAAGTTAGGCCACTATATTATGGTGAGAAATGTTGAGGTAACCCCGGGAATTAACAAGAAACTCATCCCTAACTACCGTAGCCCGTATGAGATCAAGAAAGTACTAGATAATGATAGATATTTGATTAGTGATGTTGAAAACTTTCAGGTGACACAAAGGCCTTTTGAAGGTGTTTATGGGCCTGAAAATACGAAGTTACGGTGTCGCCTGATGCAGCCGCCTCTCTGCATCATAGCACGGCACGGCCTTGATGATGTCATAGATCCCAGAATAGTAAACTAAAAAATTAAAATTAACGTCCATAAAATCCGGAGGAAAAAAATAAAATTGACGTGTCCAAGCTTTTCTTCCAAACAGCGATACAGGCTCGTAGCCAGAGTCGTATATCGGGGGGGGGGGGGGCAAATAATAATTTAGAGGGGACGTTCAAATTACATTTTTTTGGTCATTTTTTACTTAATACTATAGCAGTGATAATAAATATCTAGAAGTCGATTATTATAATAATAATTAAAACAACTCATTTTAATATCAGATTTTTTTAACAAAAAACAAAAGAATAATTAGTAAAGAATAAATTTACGAGATTGTTTATTAAATTCTCTTAAAAGCATATCGTCGCATTTTTTTTATTTAAACGCAAGTAACGTCAAATTAGATAGTCGCTGATGGATCATGCTTTGTCTTTGAGGCTTGTCAATTTGAGTCAGGCACGAAAATGTCGACTCACACACAGTGCAGAACTGCATCCAGAAACAGCCACAGCCTCCATCATACGATAAGTGTGGGAAAATGCTTTTCTTTGTTTAAATAGTTCCCTAAAAATATCATTGTCTAAAATAATTTTTACTGTTAACATAAGACTTTTATTGTAACTTACTGTTTCCAACCTGAGATTCCATTACTTTCTAAGTAATTTTGGACGCAGACAGTTTTCTCTTTTGGGGGAATTGTAATTCCAAGTTTGCCCAAAACTCCAAAGTCTTCATAATTAAGTTTTTATTTATGCGGGAAATAGCAATAAGTAAATCATGATTGTTTTAAAACCTTCTTTTCATTTCTTCTACCATCAAATCAATAGTCTTGCAAAACAAACGTTTCAAAGTGGTATCATCATTGGAAATGCTAAATATTGCAGAGGATTCGGTCAATACATAGTCTTCCAGATTTTGTGGATTCCGTTGTTTCCTTTTTGGTAGTCTAAAGCTTCTTCTTCGCCCTCTGGTCCTTAGCTTGTTTTAACACATCTAATAAAACTGATTCAGTTTGACATTGCTCTAAACTTGCAATTTGCGCTGTTTCCAAACCAGTTTCTCTACTTTGCAATATTTTGTCAGCGGATTCAATAAATCTCAAAACTTTCAACATGAGGCATAAAGAAAATCGAAATTATTTAGATCTCATAGCCAAAAGTAATCCCGAACTCGTTTCCATCAAAATCCTTGTTCTTTACTTTCGTTAAGGTATTTAGCATACAGGAATAATTCTTGTAAATAATTTTGGTTATGGTTTTAAATGTCCGGTCCATCTCTGTTTTAACAATCTCACCGTTGAGTTGCCTTCGTAAAGAGCTTGAATTTTAAAAGTCCCAGAAGTTTTATGCATAACTCTACATAGATGGAAGTAATAATTAATTTCTGTAATTTCCGAAACAATTTTGACAATAACCAAGTGAACATATGGTATACGGCTATTAAGTTTTGCTTAAATTAAAGACTAAACACCACCTTTAGCTCCACTCATGACACTGACTTAAAATGCGACCAGTACTCAGCTTATTATTTTCCAATATGGCTAATATTAGATCAGCAAAATGCTCAACTTTAAGACTTGCAGCATTTTCTATTGCTAAAACAGATTCCAGTGGTTTTCCATCCATCCATGCATGCCAATAGCAACATTTTACCTACAGTTCTTGTCCTTTGTGCTATCTACAATAATCGTGTACCACAGAACATCAGCATTAATCACATTTGTGCAATACTCTTTTGAACCATTTTGGCCGTGACATCAATTATTTCGTTTGGCATTTCGGGGGATAAGTAGGTGGTGTTCTTTGGAATAATTTTGCCACGGTCTGCTAATTTGGGATCTTTATTCAGTGTATATTGAAATAGAGACTGGAAAATGCCCTTCTCTAAGCCCACTTCTAAATCGTAGTCTCCTCGAAACGGTAATTCGATAACAGATAGAAACTTGATTGTATCAAAAATTGATTTTGCATAGTATTGATGTTTTTCCAAAACATCGTGGTAAACCAATGTTGAAATTTCTGTAGATTTGGTACCCTCTGCATTTTTTCACTCCATTTTAACATAGGTACAAATCTTATGAGATCGTGATTCTTGATGTTTGCAGAAACCCTTTCTTTTTTCTAACGCCACTTTCAATGTTGAAAATCCACTAAAAAAAGCGGTTTCCTTGGATTCATTATTACGAAAAACCCGGCATGGAAAGCAGAGTGCAGCAACTTTCTCTTGTAAATATTCAAGCCATTCGAGTAATTTAAACCACTGACTTTTAAAGCATCTCCCATTTGTTGTAGGATGAGAAGAAAGTATTCTTTGATTTATTTCATCATTTGATTATTTTAAGCATTTGCTTTTTCTGTTCACTGTTTGTGATATACTACTCTGATCGGCTAGACCGGCTTTCAATGAAGTTGCAGTTCCCACCCTGCTTTTGTTATCAACACTACCTTTATGAAGCTTTTTTAGCCGCGCATCCATCTATACAATGTGTCCAAGATAAGAATGCATGGGGATCTTAGAAACGGTGTGAGATACAGCATCGGTTAGATGGGATGAAAGTTGGCTATTTATAGGGCGTTTGCAAAATTTAGATAACTAGGACAGTTTCTTAGATATTAAAAAAAAGTGGATTTCTCGATTTAGGTTTTTATTTTTTCTTTCATTTATTTGAAGAGATATCAGAAAACTAAAACCACTTTTCCGTTGCCACTTTTTGTGCTCTAACGCTAACAAAATTTCTGTACAACGTTTCGGTTTCGAGTAACCATCAGTAACCTCATTTTTTAAATAGGTAGAAAAACAATTGAAAATTGTTTTAGATAGCTCTTGTTGCCACGATTCTAATGACGTAAATATGATAGAGTTATTTTAGTTTTGTATGCTATAAATTAATGGATTCTGCAATACCCTGACTTGCACGATCACCTGATCTAACACCGTTAGATTTCTTCCTCTGGGGTTATATCAAGAATCATGTGCTCAACCAAAACTTTGAAGATTGAAATTATTACAGTTGGTCACAGCAGTGTTCAACACAACAAATCAAAACCAAAATAACCCTATCATGTTTACATCATTAGAATCGTGACAACAAGAGCTATTGCCGTTAACCTGTATATTACTTTCGGTTTTTCTCAGGCTCTCTTTTATTGCATTGCTTTGAAAAGTTCTTCCCTCTTGATTGTATCGTATGCTTGTCCATAGTCTATGAACAGAATTTGTGTGGAGTTTATGTTCATAACTTTGTACCCGTATTTCTTTCAGTATATGTATTTGGTCTACCACTGATCTATTCTTACGGAATCCTGCTTGGTACTCGCCTAGTAACGTTTCTGATATATCTACTAGTTTGGCTTTTTTTTAGAAATGGCCAGAATTTTGTACACTCGCTTAACAGTGTTATCCCCTGATAGTTATTACAATCTGATTTCAAACCTTTTTTATAGAGTGGACATATAATTGCTTGAGACTAGTCCTACGGCATAGATTTCCTTTCCCAAATACTAGCCACTAGTTTATATATCGCTCCTTCCAGCTTTTCGTCTCCTTTTTTATTAATTCGGCCGTTATTTCATTTTCTCCTGGGCTTTTGTTACTTTTCAAGCTTTTTATTATAGACCGTATATCTCTTAGTGCTGGTGGGTCCATATTGTCGATGATGTCCAGTGTCTCTCTTAGGGTCCGTGTGTTCTTCTTCATTATACTCTATGGTTTGTTTCTATATTCAGCAATTCCTCGAAATATTCCGCCCATCTTTCTAATATCTCCTCTTGTGCTCCTGCCCAGCTTCTACACTTCTTTATAACATATGGTGTTTTCCCACAGCTATTACTTTTTATCTTCTTTATACCTTGGTAGAAATTCCGAAATCTCCTTGTTTTTATATTTCTCTTCTATATCTGCAATTATCTAATTTTTATATTCCCTTTTCGTGTCCCTACTTAGCTTTGTTTTTTATAATAATTTATATTTTCTTCTGATCCGAGTTGCAACATCTTACATCTTGCCTTTGTTGTTTTCTGTTCCTGCTTCACACATTCTTCATCGTACCATTCCTTTTCTCTGTTCTGGTAGCTGTCCTTATAGTTCCCTTGGCCCCTTCTACTGCATGCTTTAACCCTTGCCATTGGGTTTCTATTTCCTGCCCTCCCTCTAGTTCTTCTAAACAATTGTTTAGTATCCCTTCATACTGTTCTTGTTCTTCTTCGTTTTCAATTCTTATTCTCCTATAATGTTTTTGATTATTCTTATGGTTTTTTTTACTGGTACCAATTGTTTTAGTTTTACTCCTACGAAGTAATGGTCCGAGTCGATATCTGGGCCCCTATAACTTCTTATGTTTCTTAACATTTCGCCCTTCATTATGGTCTATAAGTATATGGTCGATCTGGCTACAAAATTTGCTGTCGAGTGCTATTCACGTATACTTATGGATATTTTTATGTTCGTAAAAGGAGCTTTTTACTTTCTTTCCCTTCCCTTCAGCGAAATCTACTAGCATTCTGCCATTTTCGTTGCTGACTGGGTGTAGACTGTGGCCTCCTATAATGGTTTTGTATATCTCTTCTCTCCCAACTTGCGCATTTAGGTCTCCCACTAACTAACTAATTTCATATCGTAGTAGTGTACTATGTCCATTGCAATGTTTAGAGTTTCGTAAAACTTTTCCTTTTTCCCGTTTCTGAAACTTCTGTAGGTGCATGTGCGTTTAGTATTGTTATATTTTGATATTTTCCCCTTAATCTCAGCATGCACATTCTCTCTGATATCGGTTTGAAATTCATCAGTGCATGCCTCACATTATGGCTTGCTATAAACCCTGTCCCCAGTTTTCTGTCTTCTTCCCCCACTATTAAACATTATACAGTTTTCTACCTCATTCACTTTATTTCCTTTGTGTTTTGTTTCTTGGAGTGCTATAATGTCTATTTTATATCTTTCTATTTCTCTTGCCAGCTTTTTCACCGCCCCTTCTTCGTAAATAGCTCTGACATTTCATGTGCCAATAAATAGTTCTTCTTTAGGTTTCCCTTAATTTGATAATAAATACAATTATTCGGCATCTGAGCTTCTAATAAGGCCAAAGGAATTTTGTTACCTTTAAACATAGAAACAATACGCTGCCATTTTCTTTTTGTCCAATAATACTCTTTAATCAATATAGTTAAGTCTAAAGAGTAGTAAATGATTTAAAAAGGTAAAAAATATTTTTATTTTAAAAAATGAACTTAAAGTGGGTATCTCTTAAACATCAAATTAAGCTAAAACTGCCTAGTTAGCTGCATTTTGGACAGTAAAATAATTCTTTATTGTACTTGCTAAGTCCTACACATTCTTTGTGAGCAGTGTATACGTACCATACATATTACATTTGCGCATGTCAGATACTCTGTCCTCATCCCAAAGAAAACAGTATCAGGATGTTTCTTTTTTTATTTGGCCCGTTATTTTTTGATGTAAGTGTTTTGCTTGGTTGACCTTAATCTAATGTGTTTTTTTAGTTTCTTGTTTGTTTCCATTGTTCAAATTCAGATTAGTTCTTTCATCTGATATCTTTCTTAACTGTAAATTTGCTGATATTGCAGAAAATAATTTTCTACTAACTCCCTGAGCGTTGGAATTAATTGCTGGACGACGCTCTTTTGTTGAAACTTTCAATTCCGATGTAGTTAGCAAACCACATTCTATAAAGCTTATATCAAGGTTCTCAGATGCTTCTTTTCCATTCCTATTCTCTTTTTGGTTTTCCCTTCTCTTGTCCCATTTATCCTTCTTATTAACATCCGTTCTTTCATCTTATCTGTGGGCTCTTCTTCTTCAGTTTCATTATGCAGATAATCATTCTCATTTGAGTATTTGCTTGACTTGTCACTTGTGTAAGATCCACACAACTCACTGTCATTATGGAAGTATGTGGTTTTCAATATCTTCTTTCGACTCTGAGATTTTTTCTTTGGGGGTTTTACACCAATTGGACCTGCAGCTGGTTCATCGCTAGTCTGATTAGAGACTTGAGCATTATTCTCACAAACATCTTCCATAACCTCTTTAACAAAAACACGATTCGTCAACACACTAGGGGCAAAAGCAGGCTCTGGAATAACGGCCATATTTCTGTTGCTATAAATCCAGACATAACATTTGCAGTTGACAGTGACTTCAATCAAACTGGTGTAAATATTTTCGCAAACCTTGCTCTAGCATAGTGCGTTCATTAGGATGGCTAACCCAATAATTTAAGATCTCTTTATCCCAGTACGCTTCAAAGTTTCTGAAAATGACTTTATCCAGTGTTTGGAGTTCATGTGTACTGTTTCTTGGTAAGCAAGACAGCCTTATATCGTGTTGTAACGTGTTGTGTGGCAGCTTCAACGATGCGAATATCTAGATACCAAAGCTCAAAGAAGTGAGTCCAAAACTTTTAAATTTGGCAAAATGCTTTAACCATTCTATAAAGGCTTCTGTTGCCATGCTTCCCTTCTTAGTCATTAGAATTCTGGACTCTGCTGGTAGGCTGATATACCCCTCGGGTATAATGCGTACACCTTTAAAAATGAGCAGTGGAGGAATAGATTGCCTAACGATCGAAATATTTTTTACATGCTCGGGTGCAAGAAGATGTACCTTTTTTATTCCTTTACGAGTCAGCATAGACTGTTGATGATGAAGAGTTAACTGACACCCCTTTTCGTCCATATTATATATTTGGTTGAGTTTTCCTTGAAAATCTTTTCCAATCAAAAGCGTTCTGAGCTTTGTAAAATAATCATCAACTATTGCATGGTTCATTTTTAGGGCCCTTGCGGGATTCAGTTTCTGTGCACGGCGTCTTGCTATCTCTGGATATCTTAAATAATAAATTCAGTTTTCCTCCAGAAAAGTGAAAATACTTTTCCGCAAAATTTTCGGAGTTAACGCCATGCCTACCTCACATAGTTGTCGTATTGTTCTAATTAGCTCTGCCTCTTGAGCTTTAGATAAAAGTGAGCCGTGACCAAGGTTTTTTTCTAAACTTCCACTTGCTAAATGGCTACGTAACGTTGCCTTGCAATGTTAAATACCCGCGATGTTCTGAAGGGGGGCATGCCTTGTCTCATGGCTTTATTAAGACACTGAACATGTCTTACTTCCAAAATTCATAACATCAAACTGATAAACCATAACCATAAAACGCTATTTTTTTAGTGATAAAGATATATTTATTTATAAGCTTTATAAGCTGTGCGCCGAAAAACGTAATTAAACAAAGCGAAATAAACACAACTTATTCATTGACACAGCAAAATGGCGATTGATTATTGTAACCTTGGGACGTCTAGGAGTAGGTGTCATCCAGTATGTAACGAATATTCTAAACATTGACCTTATTAGGATTGTAGCGGTCTTTTGTCGTTATCATCCCGTCACATGGTAAATCTTACGGTATATCATCATCCTTCCTTGTGAGACACCGTGTAAATACAACAGTTTCTTTTACAATTGATTTATGCTTTCAAATTCTGGGGGAATGCGACAAGCGGGCGAGACAGACAGAACCGAGACGTGAGAGTGTGAGTGTTCAACTGCACTTGTTCTTTAGTTAGGGCGATTTTTCTCGTTCGAGACTAAAAACCTTTTTTTATCAAAGGGTTTTTTTATTTTTTTATTGGATCCCACGGATCTAATGGTAAAAGTCACAATCGAGTCTTCTTGTGTGCCTCTGCGGAAGCCTTGTTGTTGCACCTGTATTCTAGCAGTAGCTGGACGGCGAGGAGTGACTGGTGTCGACATTGGCGTGCGAGAGCGACGGATGCTGGATTCCAATCTTGCAGTGGACGATTGAACTAATCCACGGTTGCCTCCGGTTCCAATTTATGCTAGTATTTAATTCTGTTAAATTAATTTATTTTGGTAATTAAACCTTTGCTTATTAAAATTTAGAGTGACTTGTTCAGGTTTAATAAGGATCTTAATCTTTTACTAAATCCCTTGTAATATAATTTTTTTGTTTGACCCGTAACTTCTAAATTTGTTTAAACAATCTAATTTTTTTTCTTGATTAATGTAATATTCGGATGTAAATTGAAGATTTTTTTTTTGTTTGCTTAACATTGTTTTCCAGGTGTATTTCAGTCTCAGCAAGCAATTTTCGATCGAAAGCTGCTTCCTTCTTCACAGTGGTAAGATTGAATTTATGACTTCAATGATTATCCGAATCTTGCTTTAATTGTTTAATTTTTTATTAAAATTTCATTGTACACCTAAATGATTTTAAATTCGTTCGTTTAGAAATTTTAATTCCTTAATTTTCTGTTTAATACAAATAATTATTTTTGTAATATCGGAGATTTTTATTTGCATTTCTTTGGCGTTTTGATTTTTCTCTTAGCTTTTGAACAATTTGATATTGTTTGCCTGGTGTAGTTTACGATAACATTTGTGTGAATTTTATATTGTTACCTTGGACATATTTTTGTCAATTTTTACGATTATTTCCTTATTTTTAAATGCTTTAAAATTTTGTTTATTCATTTAACAATTTTTTATGTCTTTATTAATCTATAATTCAAACAACTCAATTAATGTTTTTTTAAAAAGTGGAGATCCTTTTATTAATGTTTTGGTCATAATCTGTTGTTAAAGTATTATAACAATTTTCTATTGCTCACTTATTTAAGTTTAAGAGTAAAATTTTATGCATAGAAACTTATAACTGTTGGTTTTATTGAAATTTCCATTATTAGCTTTACTTCTAAAGTGTCAATTTTTTGTATGAAACTGTTTTTGTGGTTACTCTAGAAATTACAAATTTATTTGTATAGTAAGAAAGAAACACACACACTCACTAAGGCTAACTAAGTAATTTTAATTAATAAAAACAAAATACAGAAAATCTTAAACTTATAAAAAATAACTCAGAACACTAAATTCGAAAGCACACTCCCCGTGTCGTTTGTTTTTTTACGCGCTCTTGTATTTTTTTTTACGGCTGTGGCCCAACTCTCACACTCGGCCTTGCTACCCTAGAGGACGACCTCGTCCTCAGTTCCGAACTCTCCAGTGCATCTTCATTTTCAGACTCTTCGGTTGAAGTGTCTTCTTCCTCGGGACCACACCATCGCTTCAGTCTATCTGAAGAGTACACAGATTGGAAAGACCTTTGAGTGCGCTCTGCCCCCGGAACGTCTCGTAGTTCATAACGATCGTTGCCTAGGACCCTTCCTACCATATAAGGCCCTTTGAAACGTGGCAACAGCTTTCTTGAGGTTCCGGTCGCCGCTAATTCTCGTCGCGTCATTACTGGATCTTATTTAATTGGTGGCTTTCTTTTCTGATCAAATATCACCTTGTCCTTCTGCTGCTGGTTTTGAATTTTTTGGAGTGCTTCTTGCCTCATTTCGTCCAAATCCTCTGGTAACTGCAAATCTTGAAGCGCCATCACCAAATTATTCTGCAATGCGTCGCGTGGATGAAAACCAAGTAAGAGTTGATGTGGCGTCCGTTTGGTCGTCTTATGTTCCATATCATTTAAGGCAAACTGGATGTTTCTCACGTGTTGATCCCAATCCCTGCCATCTTCTTTATTATAAGTAGTCGTCAACGCGGTAAGTAACGTCTGGTTTTGTCTTTCCACTTGGCCATTCGCGCGAGGGGTGGCTGTAGCATTTTTAATATGATTAATGTTATTTTCCGCACAAAACTTTTCGAACTCGCGAGATGTAAATGCAGCTCCTCTATCCGATATTAGTCGCGTAGGTGTACCGAAATAGCTAAAAATGTCCTTTAATACGTTAATCACCGGTTTAGTTCCCGCGGTTTGAACTGCTCGTATGATCGAATACTTCGTAAAATTGTCCTGGTACACAAGAATGTAATGATGTCTTTTTGCACTCACTACAAATGGTCCTAAATGATCGATATTCACTGTATGAAATGACTCTCCTTGCCATTTTGGAAAACCAATAGTATCGTTTTATATGATTAAGCGTTTTTTCCACTCAAAGATGTCCACGTCCATCGTGACTTGCTTGAATACTTTCAACTTGTTCCATCTTCTGAACCCTTTCAATAACTAACTGGTCAGCTTCTTTTATTACACGCACACCTGGTTGCTCCAACGCACTTCGACTAATAATCATTGCATCTTCTTGCGCTTCGTTTGGCACGATTAAAACTTCTACTTCAATCTTTATGTCTTCTAAAACTATTATCAATGTTCGCTTACCCATAGCTTCACATCTTCCTTGCCCAAATCCTTGTAGAGTAAGTTTACATGGCACATAGTTTAGGCTCATCTCTTGGGCAACACCTTCTCTCATGGTAACCACGTCGCTTCCTAAATCAATAAATGCCGTAACATATTTTCCATCTACTTTCACAATTTTGTAGTATTCATTTTTGTTTTCCTTAGTTCTTATTTTTTGAACTTTGGGCGTCCGTTCAGATATATCCGTTTCACTTGTTTCCATCTTTCCAGCTTCGCTCTGAGCAGGCTTATCAAAATTTGCATCGTTTTTATTGCAAAGTTCTATCCTCTTGACACTTCGTGATTTTGAGGTGGATGATGCCGCATTCTTCTCAGGACATTCTGCTGCCTTATGCCCAAATTTATTACAATTAAAACATTCCATTCCCAGACTTTTCGCTTGACACTCGGCAGATATGTGACCCTTTTTCCCACAATTAAAACACCGTCTCGCATCTGTATTTTCTAATTTTTCTTCACCTCTGGCTTCTACACACTTTCGGTTATTTTCGTATGAACGTTTTGAATTTTTAGTCCTTGGAGCTCTCCTAATACTACCGTATACCCTAAGTTTCTCTTTAAATTCTCGACTATTTTTAGCCCTATACAATAAAACTTTATTACTAACTTCGTTTTCAATTCCATCAATTATATACTGAAACGAAACAGAGCTTCATCCTCTATGTTTCCTCTGCTAGCTAAGTCTTTTATTGTAAAGTAATATTCTTCAATCGTCTCATCTTTTCGTATTTTTCTTCGTGTCATTTGTCGGTGGAGGTCGGCACTGTTCACCTTGGTAGAGAATTCTCTCTTTAGCTTTTTCTTAAGAATCTCCCACGTGACTATACCTCTTTCTGATTGAATAAATAATTTAGAAGTGCCCTTGAGTAGTCTTTTTCCAAAAATCAACTTTTGTTTTTCGTTCCAACCCATCAAGAGGGCGCTCTCTTCAAATTCGGTGATCCAATTTTCGATTGGGTAACCATCTTCACCCCCGAAAACGCGCATTGTATTTTCAATATCTCTGAATGTCAGTACAAACTTTGTATCTTCAGGCTGATTACCCGTTTTTTGCGTAGATACTTCTGATCCATCATCCGACGTGTCGTCGTCTTCTTCTTCCCTTTTCGTCCTCTTAAATTGATTCCTTCTACTCATCTTCATCTTATTCTTCTTTTTATTTTGACTTTCATCTCGGGCTATGGCCTGACTGATCTTACTTGTTTGTTTATCTTCTCTTCGCACTTCTTCTTCTCGTCTTTGACTAAATTCATCTTGATCTTCTTCATCGTCTTCTAGATGTTCTTCTTCGTCTTCTTCTGTGCTTTCACCTTCTTCATTGTCTTTGTCTGGCATCAGCGTATTTATATCTATAAGCCGGCTGCAAATTAATTTGGCTAAAACGTCCAGAGTCACGTCTTCAAACTCTATATTTAAAATATAGCAGCAATCAATTAGTTTGTTACGACTAAATTCTATTTTTATATAAGCCAGCTTCTGTTTAAATTCGTCGTACTCGTCAATAAAATTAAATCCTACAAATTCTCGCAGCCTTTTACGATTGTTTCTGTCTCCTTCATGCTCAAATATTAGTTTGTGTAGAGCCCGTACAGCCTTGGTGCTAGCGCTGTTTATTTTAATTGCAACTGTTGGTATCTGCACCAAATTCTTCATTTTAATACAATTTTGCTAGTAAAATTATAAATTTAATAAAAACTCTAATTCTAAGGATTGACACACAGCCCTCGCTGAGCCAGCTAACCCTACTTAACCCTCGGCGCGGGGCCTGCGATATATTATACATACATATATGATACACTTGTTGGTTGCCCTTGTTCTTTGTTTAAAACTTCGTCATATTACGTCTTACTTCTTTCTTCGTGGTTTTATGAATTACAGGCAACACAAATACCAATGAAAATAAGCATGCATGTGTATATTCTAACTTACAGTTTCTGCTTTTTCTTTTTTTGTTTTGTTTTGTTGCGTCTTTTAGCACCTATCTGCTCTTTGTTTATTGCAGTTTGCGTCGTGTCGTCCGAAGCTCTAGCTACTGGCTTCTAATAATTATTTTTGTTATTTATCCCACCGCTGCTAATTATGTAGTAAGAAAGAAACACACACACACTCACTAAGGCTAACTAAGTAATTTTAATTAATAAAAACAAAATACAGAAAATCTTAAACTTATAAAAAATAACTCCGAACATTAAATATACGTCTTATCGTCTTCGTCTTCGAAAGCACACTCCCCGTGTCGTTTGTTTTTTTACGCGCTCTTGTATTTTTTTTACGGCTGTGGTCCAGTTCTCACATTTGTAAATACAAATTAAAAAGATTACTAGATATTTCAATATACGTTGATGGTTAATTACTACCTAGTGTTTTATTGTAAGTATAATCTTAGCCGTCCCGCTCCCAAGTCTACCCACTTGAGTTCAGCTGGCCTAGGACCCAGAGATCCTAGAAGTTTAATTCAATTTTTTTTTGTAACGCAAGGTTTACGTTACAGGATACTGGCCTTATTTGATGCCTATACCTTAGTGCTACAAAATGAATTTTACGAAAGCTGTTCTTTGTTTAAGTTTGTCCAAGATAAACTGATATATCCATAATGTGTAATCAATTTTTTCCAGCTATTCTGGCCTTTGTGAAGCTTTTATTCAAAATTTAGCCAAAAAAACAAAATCCGTTTTGATACTGCGAGTCTTCTTATAAACTGTTTATTAAATATTATATTTAAAAAAAGTTCAGAAGCGTGTAGCATTATTGTATAAAAAGATTCATTTTTTCTAGAAGATTTTAAAATTAAATATACGCACATAATAAGGTATAGGTACGTCAATGAAGAGAATAGGTTACATGGCCCTCCTGTATTTAGTACAAAGGTTTATTATAGTTTGAGGAATACCGCTAGGAGAGATATTGGTTGGATAATACCGACGTTATTTAATTATTTAATAAATAATATAATGAGCAAAAAAATATTAGGTAAGTTAGGAACAAATTGGATAAAATCATGGGGAAAGTTCATGTACTCTTCTTAAGTGTTGATGTACACAGAACTGCAATTAAAAATTAGTTTAAGGAAGACTTGTAAATTATTGTGCATATGCTTAATGCTTGATAGTAAACAATTTCTTGTTTGAAAAGTTATTAAATGTGAGGCAATAAGGTGATTTATGTAGGTCACTTAACTTTGAGATTTGAAACTGTTCGCGTTAAATGCTAACATTATTAAGAATTAAATAATAAAATATCAATGTAAAGTAAATGTTTAGAATCTAATAATCTATTGAGATTTCAAATATGCATGTCGATTATTTAAGAAGGGCCTTTAATTCACAGTTTTCAAACGATGGCACCACTGTTGAAAATTGACGATATTTTATTTGCATCAATTCGACTTTGGTATCAAAAATACGATGGATCTGTTTGGATATTACGATTCTATAGGTGATATTGTTAGTATTAAGCTTGTTGTGGTTCATAATTGTAATTAATAAAAGCAAACATTGGGTTTAAAATTTGAATATTTTTTTTAACGTAGAGGCATTTTTAGATACTACCTAGCTTGGGAAACGTTGAACGAGTTCCTTGAATCACAAGACAAAATTCATAATAATAACCGTAATTTCATGCTAATAAAATTAATAATGACAGATAAATTATAGAATGGCTGTCACAAATGCCACTAAAATTCTCTAAAAGAGGGCACTTTGATAGTTATATATTTTCTAAGCTACCTGAAATGAAAACAGTTGTTTGAACAGTGTTGCCGATTATATACAGTTAAAAGAAAAACACTGTAGCAGCGACTTTGCCTGAAGCCTTGTAAGATAGTGACAAATTTAGACATCTTGAAATATTCCCTTTTTTTTCTATAATATATACAAAACTCTAGGTAGATATTATTCTTTAAACTACTAAGAATATCATTAAATACCTAATTCTTTTACTTTTAGTTTTGTCATCTATTTGTACAAATAGATATAATGTATATACCACATTTATACAATTTTTCAAGTTTGGTAATAATTAATAATAATATGTATGATACAAGGCAAAAGTTACATCTTCCAATTCCTCATATTAGGCTATCATCTTTCTTTAAAAACGCATTAGATGTAAGATTCCACATATAAACGCATCCCTGATAAATTTAAATTCTATAAAGGCTATAAAGCACCTTTTTCAAAAGTGTCTGTTGGAAATAAAGAAAAATCAATATTGTATTTGTAATACGATTTTACAGTAACATAACGGTTCTTGTAATTTCACACTTGCCTTGTACTTTTGTTATTTTTAAGCGCTCGTCTTTCTACGTGCAAAAGAAACGGATCACCAACCTTTTTCTGTTAAAATAAACCTTTTATAAGTACAACTTTGCATTTTATTATTTTAAGTGTTATCCAGATCGTTCCTTGCTCTTTGATTTATATATTAATCAATGAAACATGCAATTAAACGTTAGTAAATAAACAATATGCCTTATAACTTATAAGTTATAAGTTAGAACAAAATCAGTTTATCTTGAAAACCGCTAAAGGTATGAAAAAATCGTAAAGGAGTAACTTGTAGGGTTTTATAGTACGTAGAATATGATCATTATCCTCAAACGGTTGTCAACTCTTTTACATCCGAGATATAACATAAAGTTGGTAGTTTTTCAATGTAATGAATAGTCAGACACAAACTGTTTAAAAAAACAAAAGAAAACATTCAGTTGCTGATGTACTCAGGGCTACATAACAAGCAATTGTTATCTACGGATAAGACACCGATGTTCTAAAAAATGTTTGTCTCCGGCGTCGGTAAAACCCTTGTAGTTATATGGAACTTAAAGATAACTCTAACATACCTTACATCACCGAAACGAGAAAAACATAAGCTTTCGTTTGAGCCGAAAGTCGACTATTCATTACATTAAAAAACTACCAATTTTATGTTATATCTCGAATGTAAAACAGTTGACAATCGTTTGGGGATAATTATCATATTCTACGTATAAAACTCTACAAGTTACTCCCTTTACGATTTTTTCGTACCTTTAGCTGTTTTTAGAATAAACTGATTTTGAGGTTTCGAAAGAAATCAGTTTTTTCTTAATATCTGGTAGGCTATGAGAAATCAGTCCGGTTTGGCAACTGTTTCAATGATATGTACTCCTCATGAGCAAATTAGGAAAGTAAAAAAAACTAACAGTAAATCTCAGTACGGCCTTCATCTATCTCTTTAGAATCTGTGTACGCGTTCTCAAATATTATATTCTAAATATAATTTTCAACTGTCAACAAGCCTTTTTACTTCAAAAGATCTGTTTGCTATTACACTTTTTGTTAAAAATGATTGACAGGTCATAAAAACATGTCCCCGAGGTAGGTAAGTAGCTTACATAAACAATACTAGGTACCTACTCTTTTATCACAAACGACCACATTGTCTACATTCAAGTCAATAGAAATCTGTGGAAAGAATCCTGCGGAAATAAGATTAAAAGGTATAAAATTAAAAAAATAAAATAAAATCTGTATATTCGTAAACAAGGCTAATAGTTACTATATTATTATAGTTATTATATTTGTACATGAAGAGTCAGAAAGAATATACTACATAAATATACAAAATATATTAAATAAATACTAATATAATAAATAAAGACACAGTTAAATACACATAAAAATATGGAATATGTAAATTTTTAATGTCCAAGTATTTGCTCCCCCAATTATGTTAGAGCAAAAGCGTGAACAGGATTCTTGTAGAGAAAAAACTACTGCACCGGTACATGTATTGGAAATAAAAGTCTTAGCTTTGGAACCATTTTATGACAAAATTCGTCATCTTTAAAAATTTGTTGATACCAAACTTCTATTCCGGTAAATGTATTGTCTACCACTCACAAACACTTGGCGTTGAACCTGATAGAAGGTTTAAAGTAGGTAGTTCTTAACATTTGTAAAAGCAATATTTATGGCATTCTGGGCAAGTTGTTTCCCTACATCTGGAAAATGTACAGACATCAGCCCAGACAAGGATAGAGCTACGTGCTTCGAGTTTTTTAAATCAAAATTTAATTTAGATTTTTTAAACCTTAAATATTGAGAATAAAGTTTAAATTTCGCATATGGATTCACATAAGTATTACGCATCTCTTTATCGATTCAAAAATCGAGATAACAATCTTTCAATATTAAGTATTATTTAAAAAGCAGGAAAACAAACACTTTTACAAATTTTAAATCGATAAAGAGATAGTCGGTACTAAATCATTCAAATAAATAAATGAGGTAAATATGTTCAGAATTAAGTGAAATACGACTTCATACTGTCATCCCTATCTAATATATGTTTCTGTGAGACGGAGAAAGAAAATTAGGATTTACAAGACACATTCGTGATTTGGCAACAATAGTGAATAAATAAATGTGTATGCTGCATCTAGGTTTCAAAGGTAGAATTACTCAAAAATATATAGCAGTTTTCAAAATATAAAAAAAGTCCAAGAGTGACCTCTATGAGTGATAAATTTGTTAAAAACGAACGAAATATTACATTTCGAACAACTGCAGCGCCTCTACAAGATTTTTTCAGCAACTCTTAATCAAGGCCCTTTTTAAGGATTTTTTTCTTAGCAACCGATTAACGTATTCTAAAATTCTCCCTTCGACGTAACCTACAAGGTATGAAGCATTTCGAACATGATTGACGCGTTATTAGAGTAGATAATAAGCTCTACCATTTGCCATTTAAAATTTTTTGTATCTTTTATATGGTAAAAGTGGTGATCTCATAGGATATTTCTTAGATTATTTGATAGAGATTTTATTTCTCTTTTTAATGGTACTAAACTGCCATTCCCATACATAAGCAAATTTCGAAGTAAAATGTAAAAAGTCTTAAAAGTTAAATAAGCGTTGTTTTAACAAAAAAAAAAAAATAGTAAATTGTAGATTGGATAGAAAATTATATTGAGTAGACAAAACAGATAAAATGAAAAAATAATTAATAAAAGAAATGGAAATAGCATGATAAATGCATAAGATTTTAATCCAACAGAGAACATCAGTGGCAGATTTTACGAGTGCACAAGAATACCTCGGCGTTTTATATTTCAAAGAGAATGTGCTTTGAAGACAGCGATGCTTAATTAGTTGTCAAATCCTGGAAGAAGCTTTTTTAAGTGGGATCGACGGTCAATCGAAGATGATCCCGACCTAGTCTACCAGTGGATGTGACCACCTAACATATACTTTACATAAACGTAACTTATGTACAGTCGTTTGAAATAAATAGCGCCATCCTGCGAATGATCCAGGAACTAACTTCTGATGGCGGTAAATTTAAAACAGGACTTAACATAATTTTCAACATTGAGAAGTGCATATTATGTAATTGTGCAAGTCATTTAAATTCATTTGATCGGATTAAACGAATGCATCTACAGCACAACCTCATTAAACAAATCTAAATGATTCCACAATTTATAAGCATGCATCTAAAATTTTGAAAAATGTGATAGTTTCAGAATAAAATTATTTTCATTATCATTGCATTTGCCAATTTTGGAAAATAATGTTAACATCCTTTGCAGTTTTAAGGGAATAGATATGTATATTATATGTACAAGAAACGCTGATTAAAGCATGGTATGTACGTTTTTCAAATTTTGACTAAAGTGGTCGAGAACTAATTAAATATTATTTTAATGATAATACTTAACGATACTTATAACTAATACAATATTACTAGACTACGAAACGAATAAGAAAATATAAAGTTTATGATCTTGAATTCTGTGGTCGTTTCTGCCTTCGAAGATATTTTTTATGGGCCATCACCTTAACAGGGTCCAATAAAGAAAGCTGACCTGCAGAAAACATTTTGGTAAAGTATTTAGAAAGTTTGCTGTTTTTACCTTTAATAATTAAATTGACTTGTTTATCTCAAAACAATAAAGCGCATTTTATAATGAATTTTAAAATATAAATATGAACGGCACTGTGTTGATTACAAAGAGTAAATAATTTAAACTCTTTTAGTAATAATTGCAATTAAGTTTTGCTGAAATATGTAATATTGCAAAGGAAAGGTATTAATTGAAACAATCTGGAAAAAGAACCTTTGAGATTATTTTTTCCGGTTTTCTCAATTCACAGTTATTGTAGCTCCTAACTTCCACGAAATCTTTAAATTGAACTTCTCATTGGCTAATAGGAACTTCTTGCATGTGTCACAGTTTCCCAGAAAATTTAAAGTCTTTTTAGCAACGTAGACTGTCACACAATCAATTCTACATATAGCTACACGACTTTTTACTTTTTTTATATGGTTTCCCTGTCACATTGTCATATTTTCCATTTTTCTCTTCCAAAGGCTTCATTTTAGGCTCCACTTCTCTAGTTAGTAATATAACCTTTTAAACAACATCTGATCAGCAAACACTCCCCCACTCTACCCCACTAGAGATAAATAAGCAGTAGTAGTGTTCCCGTGTGGTTAATCCATGAACAGAAAACTCATTTCCACTTCTTTACGTTAAAGTATGTGGAGGTGACCTCGGATGACGTTGTGTCAAAAGCGGAAGCTCTTACTGTTGAAGATGCAAGATTGAAGCACATAAGATGTACGTATATGCTGGTTTATAGCGTTTGTCTTCGTTATCCGACTTTTTCTCCATTCTTTGTGGTTTTGGCACTGGACGTCGGTGAGGTTTCTCTCGCTCACTGCTTTCCTTACTTCTTCTCCCCACGTTTTCCTAGGCCTTTCTCTCTTCTTTCTTTCTGTTGGTAC
The DNA here is from genome assembly GCA_011009095.1 of Ignelater luminosus. Taxonomy (NCBI): domain Eukaryota; kingdom Metazoa; phylum Arthropoda; class Insecta; order Coleoptera; family Elateridae; genus Ignelater; species Ignelater luminosus. The sequence goes on from VTPC01001235.1 coordinate 111,518, forward strand.
CCATTCTAGTGCTATCTTTGGAAGTCTTTCCTGTGGCATTCTTTGTAACTATGTGGCCATACCACAGAAATTGTTTCTTCTTGATGTCCTCTATGACTGTTTCTTCAACGTCAGCTATTTCTACCACTCGTTTATTTGTTATTCGTTGCTTTCTGGAGATTCTGCATGACCTTCTGAGAACATCCATTTCGATAGCTGTTATTTTCTTTTTGTAGGCTTCCAATTTTCCGCTCCGTACAATGCAATACTCTTTACAATTACATTATAGATGTTTATTTTTCTTTTCCTTGAAATTTCATTATACCACCATATTCCATTTAGTTGTTTTATAGCCCGTCTTCCTTGTCTTAAACGATCTTTTATTTCTAAAGAATCTTTTCCTTCGCTGTTTATTTCTACACCCAGATATTTATATTTGACGCCTGTCTTAATTTTGTCGTTAATCGTAATCTCCAAATCATCGTCCTATGTATACCTTAAAAAGTGTAGGAGAAACACAACATCCTTGTCCAAGACCTTTAGTCACTACAAATCCCGGAGATACTTTATTTCCTACTTTTATTTTAGTTTTTCAATTTTCTGTAGAGCTTGTATTAGTGAGTTATTAATTCGTGTTTGTTGTAGAACCTCCTAGAAGGCCAAAACTTCGATATGGGAATGTTGTCGTATGCTTTCCGAAGATCTATCTACATGGATTTCTCTGTTAGCGGCGATCTTCTTTCCAATGATTTGTTTAAGGACAGATATATTTTCGGCTTCGCTCTCTTTGTATTCTCGTTCTATCAATTCTCTCAGAATTCTTCCATATAGTCGGCTAGATGTTGATGTAACTGTAATGCCACGATAGTTCTCGCACCTTTGTTTTTCTCCTTTTTCATGAATTGATGACATAAATCCTATCTTCCATTCTTCCGGGATCACTTCTCCATTTATATATCTCATAAAAAGTTTGCTGTATCATTCTAACCATTTTGTCTGTTCCATTTTTTATTAGTTCAGGTTTAATGCTCCCAGGTCCACTTGCTTTTCTTTTAAACTCTTGATTGCTTTCTTTATATCTTCTAACGTTATTTCTAATCTTTCACCCTCTATGTTTATTTGTGTTTCTTCAATCATAAATTCAAGTTTTTCTTCTGTAAGTAATTTTTTATAGTATTCTTCCCATTTGTTAGCTGATATCAGGTGAAAGTTGGTTGTCTTTTCAGATCTTATATCTTCTATAAATTTCCAAGCTTCAGTGCATCTTCTACCACCTATGTACATTTGAATTTCTCTACATTTTCGGTTCCAACTTCCTGTTTTCTTTTGTGTGACTAGTTTTCTCACTATCTTCCTGGCTCTTACGTACATCTTTCTGTCTTCGCTGTCTTTACTATTTATCCATTTTAGGTATGCTTGTTTTTTCTCACATTGATTTCTTGTTCCAGACTTTTGTCCCACCACTATCTTGTTTTTCTTCGATTTCTTTCTATTATTCCCAACGCTTCAGTCGCAGCTTGATGCATAGCTTGTTTCAAGTGTTCGTGTAATTCGTGTGTATTTTCGTACTCTTTTTCTATAAGCTGCTGGTCTAATCTTTGTTAATATAATTTTATAATACTCTCTTCCTCAAGCCCTTCTATATGGTATGTTTTTAATTTTATTTTCGTCATTTCTATTTTGTTTTTGTCTTCTGTTGGTGAAATGTTAACTTTAAATGGGAATATTATTTTTGCTCTTGGTAGATGGTGATCCGAATCGCAATCTACGCTTCTTAGTACTCTGAGATCTATCATTTGTAGCTGCGTTTGTTGTCGAATAATGACGTAATCTATCATTGTTTTTAATTGACTTGTGGGTTGCGTCCAGGTGTACTTGTGGATACTCTTGAGTTTGAAAAAGCCGTTTGTCATTTTCAATCCATTATTTCGACATAGATCAATTAGTCGTTCTCCATTTTCGTTAGTGTAATCTTCACCATATCGTCCTATAGTGGTTTTGTTTACTCTAGAACCAGTTCTTTTGTTAAAGTCACCTATCATTATTATCTCTCTCTTGCCCTCAATTTGTTGTAATCTCTCGTAACAAGCGTCTTTATCCTGATTGATTTCATTATCATTAGGAGCGTATATACCAATAACAGTTATAGGTTTTTCAAAAATAGTCATATTCACTTGTATTATTCTTTCATTTATCGATTCAAAGTTTGCTATACATCTTTTGTATTTCTTTTTGATTAAAATTGAGATTCCGCGTTTGGCTCTTTCTTCTTTGAGTATGCCGCTAAAAAAATGGATATAGTTTTCGATTTCTCCTATTCCTGATCCCGTTTTCTTTGTTTCTGATAATGCTATTATGTCCAAATCTATTTTCTTAATTTTTTATTATTTCCATTAATTTGGTGCTAATGCCCTGCACATTCCCAGTTCCAACATTCAAATTCCGTTTTCGTAGCTAAAGTCGTTGTTTACTGGATCCGTCCAGATTTCGAGGCTCTTGTCTAGAGTTTTTTGCAAGCATGTTTTTTACGAGTAATAGGGAGCAGGCCCATTGCCTCAACCCCCGTCTCACCCCTCACCTTCGACCTGTCCAACAAGGGTGGCCCTACAAGCAGCTACGCTGCCGTCGACATAGCTCTCAGGATCATAGGGATACACAAGCCTCCTCACCCGGCAAAAGATGCCTTCGGCAAGATGATGTACCATCGAGGAGGAAGCGCATAAGATTACTGCAGAAAAGGTTGGAGTTTTACCTACAACAGTTTTACGTATTCTACATGACTATTTTGGCATGTCGAAAGTAAGCGCAAGATAGATTCCCAGAATGCTCACTCCTTTTCAAAAGAATGACAATACCTTAGTTCATAAATCCCAAATTGCACAGGCCGCCATTCAGGGATGCGTTTTCGAGGAAATTAATCTTACCCCGTATAGTGCAGAGCTAGCCTCGTCAGATTATTTTCTATTTTCAAATTCAAGAAAAGCTTTACGTAAAAGATAGATATAGATAAAGGCAGCAACAAACGATCATTTTTCAAAAAAAGATAATAAGCCATTTTTATAAAAGTAAAGAGTTCTTAAATAAAAAATGTAATAAAAGTATACATAAATCTCTCGTTTCTTGATGTAAGTAGTTAAATTATTTCTAGAAATTAGATATTCAAGTTTACGACTGCAAGGTTTTTAAAATCAAATGTTTATCATCTATACCAAAGTGGCTCAGTAGATCTACTTGACGATGTTTTAGAAGAGAAAATCGAATAGCACCGAACGCTGTTTGATATAGGCTTCCACACAGCTATATCGGTGGAATCAGTAAATGTGATGACGTCAAAAAGTATTTTTGTTAATTACAACCCATGTATTTTTCCCTACTATCTGATAGAGATTTCTTTTCTTTTTCTCTTTCACAGCTAAGAAAAGGGGCAAAAATAGATCCAAATTATGTACTCAACATCAGGGAAGACAATTTGATCGTATCTTCATAACATCTACTACTGTTCATTGTTGGATTGAAACTTGATGCATTTATCATGTTATTTTCATTATTTCTTGTATCTTTTATTTATCTTTTTCATTTATTTTACTTGTTGCTTTATCTGCTTGCCTACTTATAATATTTCTATGTTCTACTGGATCATAAATGCTTAGTTTATAATAGTGTTTTCAGAAAGCTATGCTGTATTGTACTAGTAATATAAATATAAAGTAAATTGAACTCTACTGTCAATATCAGATAATATCAAGGTGAGAAGAAGTGCAGATATTGGAAGTGACCATTATTTAGTTAAAATAAACTTAAAGATAGAAAAAGAGATACAGTAAGAAAACAAAAGGAAAATAATAAAAGAAAAGATTAGAAGTTACAAACTGAAAGAAGAGAATATGAAAAAGAGATACCAAGAATACCTAGAGAAACATAAGAAAAGTAAAACAAATTACCAAAATATAGAAGAAAGATGAAGTAAATAACGGCAGAACAAGAAAGCTACGGAGTTAGAAAAATAAACACTATCCCCAAAAAACAAAGAGCGTGGTGGATAGTGGAAATAGAAAAAGTAGTAAAGAGAAGAAACAACTATGGAAAAAATACCTAACTGACAGTAAACAAGAAAATTATGATAAGCACAAAGAAAAAACAACTGTATTCAAAGATATGGTTAAAAACAGTAAGGACAAATCGTAGATAGAATTTGGAAATAAGCTAACAACATCATTTAGCAAAAACCAGAAAATGTTCTACAATATACTTAAAAATATGAAAAATCCAAAGCCAAGCATACTGGAAAACGTAAAGAATAAAAATGGAATCATACTTACGGAAGAAAAAGAGATTATGGAGAGGTGAAGGGAATATCTTGAAAAACTCCCAGAACAAGACAAAGTAGGAGCAGATAAGACAGAACAAAATAACAAACAACATGAAAAGACAGAACGGATAACAGAAAAGAAACTAATGGATGCAGTATGCAAAATAAAGATTAGAAAAGCACCAGGCCACGACGAAATAACTGCAGAAATGGTCATATACATGAATGAGGAGAGACAACGAGAACTATTAGATATCATGAATCAAGCAACAATAGAAAGAAAAAGTACCACTAGACTGACAAACAGATATTATTACGCCATTATGTAAAAAAGGAGACAGCAAAGAATGCTCAAACTTCATAGGAATAACGTTGGGAAGAACAGTGGAAAAAATATACGCTAGAATATTACAAAGCAGAGAGGATTCAGAAAAGAAAGAGGAACGAATGATCAAATACTTTATCTTTCCATTTGTTAACTCCGATCCTGTTAAGATCTTTTTTTATTTTGTTCAGCCATTTCGATCTTGGTCTGCCTTGTTTTCTTCTACTTGCTGGTTCCCATTCCATTATTGCATATATTGTAGATGTCAGTCCCGCTCTCCACACATGCCTTAACCACTTTACTCTTTGCTGTTTTATTCTTCTTACTATGTCTTCTTTAATCTCTTTTAGTAACTCATGATTTGTTCTTCCCCTATATTCATTTTCTCGTATTTTAATTGGTCCTAATATTATTCTGTATACTTTTCTTTCTAATATCCTTAAATTCCCCTCTTGCTTTTTTGTCATACTCATGGTTTCGGCAGCATACATTATTATGGGTCGAATTATTGTTTTATATATTTTTATTTTTGTGTTTTTTCCAGGTACTTTGCTTTTCAATAACTTTCTATTGGCATCTATAGCTCTGTTTACTTGCAATATTTTTTCTTTAACTTCAGCTTCTTTTTCTCCATTACTTGTTAACATTACAGCCAGGTATTTATACCTGCTGACTTCTTCGAATTTGTATTCTGTAACCCTGTTATTCTCCAGTTGTTTCCCAATTCTCATTATCTTAGTTTTATCTTCATTACTTTTTAAACCTATTTTAGCAGCTTCGTTTATTATTTCTTTTACTATCTTGTTCATGATTCTCCTGTTCTTAGATATTACTACTATATCGTCGGCATACGCCACCACTTGTTCTCCTCATGTTCTCACCATCCCTTTATTTATCCTTCTCAAAACATACTCTAGCCCTTGTCTAATTCCTTGGTTAACTTCAAATTCTTCGGTTTCTCCTTTTTGCGTTTTTATGGTCATTACTGTCCTTTTTATTGTCATATCCAGGGTGAGTTTTTTCGATGTTTAGTATGGGTATGTCGGAAACTAGCGGAGATAGAGAGACGATTAAATGGGAAAAGAATTGGGGTTTTACGAGCTTAATTTAATGAGCTTTTTGTTTTTTGAAAAAAATGCATGGCTAACTAGATATCTCGCAAAAACAGTTTTTTTGTTATTTCGTTTGGTACCCATACCTCTGTTATTATTGACTTTAGAAAAAATGTGTAGAGGAAAAAGTTTTAGGTAATTATGTGCTTAATGATACAGTCTAACCGAAGTTTTTATTTAAGCTGTAATGTTTGAGTTATGACACAAGCTTGTGTTTTTTCTAATAAAAACCATAGTCGGCCATGACTTTATAAAAAAGGCCGTTTTTCAATGATTCTAACGATATATCACTTGACATAGTTATTTTTATAAATAAATTAATTATGGCCCTGTTTTTCTTTTCACTTTCGAACTGTTTAAGTAGTACGCTATGGAAACAATTGATAGATGCGCGCATCTCGTCTGATAATAAAATTCATGTTAGTTATTAAAATTTTTATTTTAATTTCGAAATTATAAACATAATTATTTTAAATAAAAATAATTTCTGAGAAATCAGTAAACAGAATGACAAACGATAAATTAAGAAACAATAGAGGATATTAGAATATAAAGCAGTACCAAAACAACGCAATTAAAGTAAGTAAAGTATGTAAGACTAAACATGTTCAAAAGGTCCAACATTATGATTAATGCACAAGTTACACCTTTTTAAAACAGAATTTGTTGCTTTTCTAACGGAACGTACATCAATATTAGCAAAAACTTCTAGTACAGCTTCTCTAAGGTCATCTACTGTGTCGTACGACTTCTAATATACCCTATCTTTTGATTTTCATGACACAAAATGTAACACTGAATCATATCACGCTTTTCTTAATTAGAAAGATTTAAACTGATAATTTACGAGACCAAAATCAACATTAATTAGAAACTAAATGATTTGTACCTGTCAATAGGTAATTGTCGTTTGCATCTGTTAATTGTTTCCATAGCATACTAAGTTAACAGCATTTTTAGTTTTTAGTTACACCTATGAGTGAAGTACCTATTTTTATCTAAATCTGCTTTGTTCACTTATCTTAAATACTTTACTTACTTCAGTTACCTTGTTTTGGTACTACTTTATTTATATCCTAATTTCTTTTATTGTTTCTTAATTTATCATTTGTCATTCTCTGTTTATTAGTTTCTTAGAAATATTTATATTTAAAATTGTAACTTCGTCGGAATAAACATTTCACACCAAAATAATTATGTTTATAATTTCGAAATTAAAAGAAAATTTTAATAACTAACTTAAATTTTATTATTAAACGCGATGCACATGTATCAATTCTTTCCATAGCGTACTACTTGAATAGTAGCCATAATTTGTTTATTTATAAAATTAACTATATCAAGTGGTATATCGTAAGAATTGTTGAAAAAAGGCCTTTTTTATAACGTCATGGCCGACTATGGTTTTCATTAGGAAAAACAAAAGCTTGTGTCATAACTCAAAAACTATAGCTTAAATAAATAATTAGGTTAGACTGTATTATTCAGCACACAATTACCTACAACTTCTTCCTTTATACATTTGTTCTAAAGTCAATAATAACAGAGCTATAGACACAGAACAAAACAACAAAAAAACTATTTTTGCGAGATATCTAGTTAGCCATGGATTTTTTCTAAAAAACAAAAAACTCATTCAGTTAAGCTCGTAAAACTGCAATTCTTTCCCCATTTAATCGTCTCTCTATCTCCGCTGGTTTCCGAGATCCCCATACTAAACATCGGAAAAAACTCACCCTGTATATTAGTTTTTTTAGTTTTCTATGCACCCCTAGTTCGTTTAATGCATTTATTGGTTCATTTCTTTGATTGAATCGAGAGCTTGCTTCAAATATCAATAAATAGAAATTCAATGTCCATATTTCTCGGTTTTCTCCATGACTTGTTTTACAATTTGGATAGAATCAGGTGCAGATTTTCCTGGCGCAAACCCACATTGATATTGCCTTTATGTGTGTTTCGTATTGCTTGCCAACTTTCGCTGCAATATTGTTGACATTATTTTGTAGGCTGTATTCAGTAGTGTAATGCCTCTATAGTTATTACAGATTTGTCGATCTCCTTTTTTGTGGATTGTTATTATTTGTCCAGTCTTCCATTCCGCAGGCATTCTTTCTTCATCCCATATTTTTTTTGATGATGCTGTATATTTTCTCAAGCATCTCTTATCCTCTATATTTTATAAGTTCTGTGTTTATATTGTCTCTTCCAGGTGCTTTCCCATTTCGGCCTTTGCTGATTGCTGCTTTAATTTCTTCTAATGTTATTTCGTCCACCCTAATATTTTTTTCTGCCATTTCTGCTTCATCCTCTTCGACTTCCCAGCTTAGATTCGCATCAGTTAGCAGATATTTAAAGTGGTCTATCCATGCCTTTTTATATTGTTCGTCATTTTCTGTTATTATTCCTTCTTTGTTTTTTACTTGTTTTACTTTACTTTTACATGTTTTGGTTTCTGCACTAACTTTTTAATAAAATAATCTTGAATTTCTGTTTTTGTTTCTGTTTTCATTTTTTATTTTTTCTAATTTGTCATCTATCCATTTTGTTTTCAAGTTTTTTATAATTTTTTTACTCTCCCTTCATATACTTTTGTATTCTTCTTCATCCTTCTTCGTTCTTGTTCTTAGTCATTTAAGTTTGCTTGTATTTTCTGCGTGAGCATATCTTGACAATTTTGATTGAATCATTCTTTTATGCTTCCCTCTCTTCCCGTTCCTATGTTTTGCTTTGCTCCTTCAGTAATGCCTTCCTTTATAATATTCCAATTAGTTTCTATATTATTTGTTTCTGACCACCGTTCATTTGTTTTTTTTTTGTTTACTGTTGCGGCATATTCTTTTTGTATCGTTTCACTCCTTAGCTTTACCACGTCCCATTTGTTCTGTGCTTCTTTGTTTTTGCCAACTCTTTTTATTTTTTGTCTCATTGATGCCATTACCATAAAGTGATCTGTGTCTGCACAGGCTCCCCTATATGTTCTTACATCCCTCATTGTTGATTGATGTCTCTTCATTATTAGTATATGATCTATCTGATTACGATTTCTTTGATCCGGCGATATCCATGTTATTTTATGTAACTTCTGGTGTCCATATTTCGTGCTGCTGATAACCATATTTGTACTTGCCGCTAGATTGCATAATCTTTGCCCATTATCGTTGGTCTTTTCATGTATAGTATGTTTTCCAGCCACTTGACTGATGTAATCGTCCTTGCCAATTTGCGCATTAAAGTCTCCTAGTACCACAATGATATCTACTTTGGGTAATTTTTCAATTTCTACCTCTAGTTGTTCATAAAATTTTTCTTTTTCCTCTTCCACTTCGTTTTCAGTTGGAACATACATGTTTATAACTGACATATTAAAAGATTTCGCTCTAACATAGGCTATTCTTTCGCTTATTGGTCTAAATTCTATTATATTGCCTTTTAATTTTTCCATAATAAAGAAGGCAACCCCATATTGTCTTTGTTTTTGTCCACTTGAATAGAGTAACGTAAATGTTTTTTTGTTTATTTCTCCCTGTCCCATCCATCTTATTTCTTGTATTGCGGCTATGTCTACCTTGTATCTTTGAATTTACTTTGCAATTTCCTGCATTATACCTGCTGCTAGCATTGTTCTAATAACGTTCTACGTACATATTTTGTTCTTTTCCTTGTTTTTCTTATAATTTTTATTCTTCCTTTTATTTTGCTTTACTATTACGCTGTCTGTTATTTGTTTATGTGGTTTTCTTGTATTTTTGTTATTGCTTGCATTTATTTCATAGTCGTATTTTTTCTCTTTTCCGTTCTTGTTATCCTTGTTCATTGCCTGGTTCTGTTTGTATTGTGTTACTATTTTATTTACTTCCACCCTGGCGGTAGCGTTTGGCTTTCTGAGTTTTTTGGTATTTTAATTAATTCCTCTCTACTTCTATCATCCTCAGATGGTGATAGTTGGCTGTATTTTCTTCCTTTGCGTTGTTCTTGTTTCAATTTTTCATCATTTTCTTCTAATTTATACATTTCTCCATTAATCAAAATTTTATCGTATACTAATCTTGCCTTAAGCCCTTTATTTTTTGCTATCTTTAGTTGTTTCATTAAAGCTAATCGTTTCTTCTGTATCCCTTTAGGATAATCTTCATTAATATATATTTTAGTTCCTTTAAGTTTCTTTGCCTCCCTTAAAATTTGCATTTTTAAATTTCATGAGCTTAATTCAATTAGCACAGGACTATCTTTGTTTTCTATTTTAGTGCCTATTCTTCTTATCTCGGTGATGTCATCTTTAGGGTTTATTTCTATTTCCAATTTGTTTAGTATGTTCATAATTTTTCTAAATAAATGATCTTCGTTTTCATTTAATTCATGTTCTACTCCATGGAAAATTAATTTCTTTTTTCTTATTTCTCTCTCTAAGTTTGCAATCTTTACCTCCTGACTTTGTACAATGTTTTTCAGTTGGTTATTTTCCATTTTTATTACTGCATTTTCTTTTTTTAGATTATCTAAATCTTTTTGTATCACATCCATTTTGTTTCTCATTCTTATATTTCTGTCATCCATTTTTTCTAATTTAGCTAAAATGGCGTCCATTTTATCTTGATTCATTCCGTCCCTGTGCTGTTATTTGGGTTGCCTATATGGACGTTGCTTTTAACACGCCCGCGTAAAGGTCACGCGTTTCGATAATTCGGTTCCCTCTTATTAGGCTTGCTTTGTTTATCAGTTTATCACTACTTTAAAATGCAATTTCTGCTTAGTCTTTGTTGAAATCGGTGTTTTAAAATGAGCTTCTTGCACTTTGCGGTTTAATGTTAAAGATCACGGTTGACTTCTTGTATTATTTGTGTTAATTTTTAGTAAAATATCCAAAATTTACACATACACATTCGCTTTAGATAGTTTAATTTAACTTCCAGGACCGGACTTCTGTATGTATTAGTAATATAAAAAGCTTGTCATTATTCTATACATCATCAGTTCAGTTCCTTTACTGTTCCTCGACAGTTTGTTTACTTTTGTTAACCTGTTTATAAAGTGTTAATAAATAACATTAACTATTAGTGACATTAGTCACTTGAACAGCCAATTCCTTTAAGTATGCATTTAATTCCGAAAACCCTTGAACATGCATTCATTTTCAAAAACGCTCGAAAGGTGTATGTATGCATATCTGCATATGCAAATGCACAACTATCTTAAGTCTACCAATGAGCAGTAGAAGTACATACAGGGTAATCTAATTCAGAAAATGAATTCTTTATAATAGTGTCACTAATGAAACGTGCTGTGAAAATAATTATAAAAGGTATCGGTAATAGAACAGTAAACTCTTCCTTAATACATGTTTTCATATTTTCAGTAATTTTAAATTCGTAGATCACAGAGGCTAGAGTTGTGAAACACCCTGCATATAAAGTTGCAATTACAAAAGTTCATTATAGAGTGATTATAAATCCAATTATGATCAATAATTAAATTAAATACAAAAGTGATGAATAAACGACAGAAAAGTTTGCAGCTTGCAGTATTTAATTAACAAAATTTATGCTTCTCTCCTACAACCCACAACTAGCATCTACATCTTGTTAATTACAAATTATTAGAACGGCAGTTGTTGCCACTTCTGATGTAAATAAGAGTTATTGCATCGCTCTTAATATAAATTTTTATGAAGTTCAGATTTAGTAGAAACATCCAAATTACACGGTCTGGACTGGTATTCTAGAACAGTACTTTTACATCTCGTTCAGAATTTATTTGTGAAACCGTAATAATGATAGTTAAAATTGAACTTACTCTTTATAAGAGATTTCTGTACGTGTTACATACCTAGACAGAATGTTGAAAGCACATGTGAAACCTCCATATCCTCTTTATCAATAATGCAATTTTTCAAACTAAACAAAAAAGGAAAAGATGTCAGACAGGTCCACGCGACACTTTCGAAAGGTTAGGATAACTGTAGCATTACCGAAACATTTCCCGCAAGATAGGATACGATTTCAACGTGAACCGCAGCAACGATTTCGATCTACGTCCTAGTAGGTGACAGTTGCGTGGGGTTCCTTCAACTCCCAAGGGTGGCCACGCTGCTTATTTATTTAAGAGGGAACCCTCTGACAAATCAAACCGCGCCAACTACAATATTGAAACTGTCGCCACGCTGCTGCCTGCGACTACGTACACCGACAGATTCTAATCTTCTTTTGTATAAGTTCATTTTAAACCGAATCCTTTTCTATTTTTTTTCTTTTCTTGTCTTTTAATAAAGAAAATAACACGGATGAGTTGATGTTTGTTTACAATTAGATTACAAGCGAGCTTGAGTTTATGATAAAAGCAAATATTTTTGTTAGTCGGCTCTAGACGGTTGTCAGTCACATTTTGTAATTTTGCGCATCTCTCAGAATTCCTTTAGCTTTCAAAAACGACAAGAATGATAAGTATTTCACTCTTTCCTTTTTCCTTTAATATAACAAGCGGGCCAATTTAAAATGTCGTTACATTTTTTATGAAGTTCAACTTGAACGACATGACAAGCACGCAGAACGCTTTGAAACCTGCTAAAAGAATAAAGGAAGAAATTTTCATTTTAAAAACTATCCAGGTTTCGTTTAAAAGGTTATCCCCTAATAAGCCAAGACGTCTAGATTTACTAGCACGTAGCATGTAAGAAGCTTAAATAAATCCTTCGATATTGGCTTACGTCATACGAAGATTAAATTTCAACGGTAGTTTCAGGCAGAAGCATGTAATAAACTGTGCTTGCTGAAATTGAAAGTTACTTATGTAATTCCCTCATCCGATGTAGCTCAGGAGTTGCTCAAGCGAAACATGTCAGATTTCGAACTCTCTAGGGATCGGCCTTAACCCCCGTGTTGTTCCTTTTCCCCTTTTAATAGGATACGCACCCTCCAAACTTGTCGTTACACCACGGTTTTCCTACTAGAGACTTTTGACGAATCACTGCGTACAATCGATACAAAAAAAAGCGAAAAACTACGAGGAGGCATTTTAACATTTTATCGAGCAATTTGCGAAATTTTTCTTTTATTCGGCTGTTTCGTAGATCAAAGGAAACAATTTTGAAAAAGAAAAGATGTAAAGATTGTTTTGTATCGTATGATAAATTTAAAATGAGGGATAAGCTTACCTTATCGTGATTTGTCTTAAATTTTGTCGGGGTTTCCATGTTTATGAACCTGTCTAGGCCAGTCATCATCTTGATGGGTCTGAAAAGAAGATAGAAAATGTTTTAAACTTTTGAAAATTTAATTTTAATTTTATTTATTTAATTATTAGCTTAGAGTTTCTAATAATTTCGTAACGTTAATTTAAATGTGTCAACTTCAGAATTATTGGATCGATATGGCATGGCAGGTGGTTTGGAAGCGAAGCCTTTACAACGTCTTCACCTTTATCTGCATTTATCCTATCTCATCCTGAGAACTTCCTTTTATTTTGGGTTGGTTGACCGGTGAGAACGTTTTAGTATGCACTTCCAGCTCCATTTCTAATATATTTTCATTTATCTCGACTGGTATAACTTTCCTTTGTCCTTATAAAAGAAATTAAATTTTCTTCGAGCTTTCATTTAATTTATCATAGACTTACTTTTATTGTGGACTGTTAGTTCACGTTCTAAGATTACTCCTTGCTGGCTGTAAATTAGATATTTTGTTACTCTCTTTACGAGATGATGTAAGCTTTATCGATGAGAGGATTACGTAGCTTTATTCCTTACTTAAAATACTTTTTCTTAGGAAATTCATCTTCTCTGTCGCGATCTTGAGGTGTGTTCGTGCACTATCTATTATCTAAGGTCACATACGCTTGTGATTTTTAGAAAACATATGCTGCACGTGCCCCTATTGATGCAAAACTAACAACGACACAAAGGTTTGTCTCCGTATACAAGGTTGTAACTAAGTGTGCCTTTAACTAATAAAGAACGGGAACTGGTATAAATATACCAAAACAATAAGTATGGATCGTTTTGCAGACACGCAGCCCTAGCAATGAACAATACCCAGTTTTTTTAAGCTCGCAGACATTTGGTTTGTAGTTGCCAACTTTAAATAATGGCAGTCTATCATTCATTATAGTTGTGTTATAATTTTTTTGGCTAGCATTGTGTCGTCAGCAAAATAAATGTTTAATTTGAGAATCTTTCTGGTTAAATTTAAAGAATTAAAGTTATGCTCAGCAGATGTAATTATTATCGAAATAAAAATACTCAAAGTCTTAAACTCAGTTTAATAAGGTTTCTGATAACAAAAGGTGCTTGAACTCGTCACGAAACGGGACAGTAGATCGTAAAATATCGTTCAACAGATCTTAGATTTTATTTAAGCCCTCTCTTACATGTAAACAATAAAATCACAACTCACAATTAGTGTATCATCTACAAAGAACCATATGCGAAAATCGTAGTCTGTTTGGCTACAATATTAAACGGATTTGCAAATTTAGTTTTTGTAAATGTTTTGAAAAAATAATTCAGAGGTGTAGCTTTGCAAACGTACCTCAAAAGATACCCCCCCAAAGTCATCAACTTGTACGAATTTTATATTTTTAGTAACACTGGTAAAATATGCATTGCATTGTTTCTTTTGGGAATGATTTCCTAATAATCCGCAAAGTCATGCGTGCTTGATGAGTGAATACGCAGGAAAAATGTTTTTTAGTGTATATTGGCCCCTGAATATTTCGAAATAGGCAACACATTATACTTTTCATAGGCAACTTTGCTTTTAACAATTCATATTATAATATTTAGTATTGTTTTTGTCTATGGTCAATTATTCATATTAACAACACTGGTCAAGGCATAACTGAACTTACTTGGTAGGCAAAATAAACTTCACTTAAGGAGTGACATGATTTTGGGAATTTAAAAAGTTAGGTCATTCCTCAATTGTAGTCGATGTTACCAATCGAAGAAATTCAATTTGAACCTAACCAGAACACGTTTCTTTTTATCATACGGCATATTCCAGTATGAAGAGTTACATCAGCACTGTGGTATAATAAATAAAACCTCACCTCTCCGTGGTGCACTCTGTTTCTATGAACGAGGCTCTAGCGACCAAGTATCGGTGATATAACCGAAAAACAAGATGGTGTACGAGGAAATGCTTACATTTTTTTATTTTATTTTAAGAACGATACGAAAGGAAAAGAGAAAGCACCGTATCCATAGTATCTTCCCTAGTATGATATCTTCAGAAATTAAATTCACATCCGGAAGTAAAACAGTCCCACAATCGGATATCCGGGTAATGACGAATAATGAAGATAGAAATGGTGTCATGCGTAATAAAGGTGTAAAGAAGATTGTTTGCTGAAATGTAAAAACTCTTCTCCAGTGTGGAAAACTGGAAAACCTGAAACTGGAAATGAGAATGGGATTGAGCGAGATAAGATGGTCCTAGTGAAGTGAGTTTTGGAGTGAGGAATATAGGATAATCCACACAGAACCAAAACAAGATGGTTTCATCTTAGGGGTTGGAATAATGTTAAACAAAAAAATGGGAAAAAGAGTTGACGGCTACATCCAACTAAACTAAAGAACTCATACACACAGTGATTGTTTAGGTTTGATGACGAAGTAGAAGAGGTCTACAATAAGATAGAAGAGCTAATAAAATATGTAAAGGAAAATAAGAACCTTATAATAGTGGGCGACTGGAAAGCAGTGGTTGGAGAAGGTAAAGAAGGAAGAACCGTAGGAAGCTGCAGACTTGGTAAATGAGATTTGAGAGGTGAACGTCTAGCAGACACTAACTATAGCAAGTACACTCGCTACCGAAAGCGTTATACCTGAAAAATGCCTGGGGACCTTAGGAGACATCAAATTTATTATATTCTTATCAAACAAAGAATTCGAAACCAGGCAAACGATTGCAAAACATAGGTAGTGATCATAATTTCGTTATGATGAAATATAGATTGAACCTCAAAAAAACTAAAAAAAAGGAAACTCAATAAATGGGACATGGATAAGTTAAAAGAAGAGGAAAAGATAAAAGCCCTACAAGACAAAATAGAAAACCGCATAAATAACACAATAGAAATGAAGGATACTATCAACGATCGATGGGAGAAGACAGAACATGCGGTATTGAAGGAATGAAGAAAGAAATATGCCAAGAAAGAAAACCTATAGGAAGCTATAGATAACGATACAAATTATAGACCTGACTGAAGAACGACCACGGAATAAAAAAACAAAAATTAGAAACAAAATCTAAAGAGGAATCAAAAGGTTAGAAGAAATATACATATAAACGAAAACTCTAAACACATTCAGCAGAAAATACGTGAAGGAAGAACAGATAAGGTCTATAAACTAGTTAAAGGCATGTTCAACGACTGGAAGCATAAATGCCACGGAATCGAAACAAAAAATTCTGATTGGAAATAAATAAATAGTAAGAAATTGGAAAGAATATACAGAAGAACTATACAAATCAAACGATAAACATCCAATCAAACAGAGAAAGATAGAAGATGAGGAAGAGGATAGAACTATCCTAAGGTCCGAATTCGAAAAAGCACTAAAAGATCTGAATAATTAAAAGACACCTAGTATCTATAATATTCCCGGGAAAGTAATCAAAAGCCCGGGTCAAAGTACACTGGACAAAATATTTAAACTAATTGAAGGCATTTACAATACAGGGGAAATACCAACAAAAATTTTTCAAAGCCTAATAGTAACAATACCAGAAAAGAGCGAAGATTTCCGAACAGTGAGTCTCATCACACACGCATCAAAAATTCCCCTAAAAATTGTAAGGTATACAGAAAAGCAACGAGAAGCGTGTCGAACACAATCTCACTGAAGATTAGTTTGGATATAGACGAAGCACGTGAACAAAGGAAGCAATTATGGCTTGCAGATAGTAATAGCGAAGATGATTAATTGATTAGGAAAGAGGAACAAGTATATATTGCTTTCGTTGACGCTGAAAAGGCCTTCGATAGAATTAGCCGGGGAAAGATGTTTAAAATAATGAAAGGAATCGAAATACCAGGAAAAGAGAGAAGAATAACACAAAATATATATTATGAAAGTTAGAAAGCGATATAGTGGAATATAACAGAAAACAAGAACCAGCAGATATACAACAAGGCGTTAGGCAAGGCCGTCGAATATCACTATTACTATTTAATATCTAAATACAAAAAATCACGAACGAGTTCAGACAAACAAAAAAGACAGGTATCAAAATACATGGAGAGAGAATTGATATAATAAGATATGCGGACGATATAGCGCTATTATCAGAATTCAAATAAGAACTAACACAAGCATTAAAGAACACGAAGAAGATATTAAAAGAAAAGTATAACATAAAAATAAATAAACGAAAAACAAAAGTAATGGTGTGTGGAAAGTCACAAATACAAATGGGAAGTATAAAGCTGGATGAAGAAGATATAAAAAATGAACGAATTTCCATACCTGGGGAGTATTAGTACACAGGATGGTGGAAGTACTAAAAAGATAAAGATAAAGGCAAAACAACCATTCTACAGGAAAAGCCAACTATTCGCTTCAAATAAAATCAACCTAAGGACAAAGAGCCAGCTTATTCAAACTTACATATGGAGTATAGCTTTATATGGCTCAGAATCATGGACAATGAACAAGCCCGATAAGAAGAAGCTGGAGGCTCTAGAAATGTGGTGCTATAAAAAAGAACTGAGAATCAGCTGGACAGAAAGAAAAACTAACAAAGAAGTACTGACATTAATGGGAGAGAGAAGAAGAATGTGGAAACAAGTAGTCAAAAGAACAAACCAAGTGATGGGACACATAATGAGATGGACTTCTAAAGACGATAGTCAAAGGAACAATAGAGGGGAGAAATTCTAACGGACGTCCCCGTCTGCAGTACATAAACCAAATAATAATAGACACAAGAAGCAGAAATTATGTACAGCTTCATGATTCATCAGGAACACTTGCCACCAGATTACAATAAAGGATAGTTGCATACTGCAACTGCCTTCGGGACAATCTTGATAATAACACTTTAGATTTGACGTTCTTCTGCGATGAGTCATGGTTTTATTTATCCAAATACGTAAACTCACTAATTATGAGAATGTGAAGTACTGACAGGGCAATCTTATCAGAGACACTTCCTTGCATTGCTCTAAGGTAGGCATTTGGGCAGCTCTTTGATGAATGAGAATATAATTGGGCCCATCTTTTTTGTATTCTATTAGTGCTTAAATATATCAAAATAATATATTACTACAGTTTATTGATCGATTGCACGGTGATAAACTGCAACACAGTTACGATACTTTCAGCTCGAACCACTTTGGAATTCTTGAGACAATTTTATGATGAAAATTTGGTAACATGAAGAGACGTGTTGCATTCTGTATTAAAGAAGAAGGTAGACATCTTCAGCGTCTTCCGTAGTTTAAAATAAGTTGTTCAAACTTGATTTAATAAATTGTCGTGTAAACAAAGTTAGCAATGGTTTTTATTTTGAGGTTAGAATTTAAGTGCAGGCGTCTATTAGATCGGTGTAAGAAATATTATTACGTGTGACTTTGTTTATTTCAATATAAAGTAGAGACTTTCTTGGACGCATCTGATATTGAGAATAATTATTGATCTTTAGTTAGTTGGTATTCACGGAAAATATGCATAGTGGCAAACGAGAACCAAATAAATGTTGAAACGATAACTCATCCACGATTGTGTATAGATAGAAATGAGAATCCCAATTAACCCTTCACTATTCTAGCCAGGTACACTTCAAGATAAAAA
>VTPC01001236.1:9243-65242 GCA_011009095.1 Ignelater luminosus
TTTATTTTCGATGTTCCTTGTCTTCTATTTGTAGATTTTCGTTCTCCTTTGCTTCATGTCAGTATATCTGTTCTTTTGTGATTGGTTGTCAGTGATCAGAATATAGAGATGCGGGAAAAGATAGTTGGTGTCAGACTTTAAACCCAGTCTTAGTTTGATTGATATTATTTTGGAATAACCTTTCGGTAAGCTGTGAATTATTATACAGATTTTATTTTCAAGCGATGTTACTATTCAGCAATTGGTATTGTACAGAGCAAACTTGGACATGATCAGTCTTGTTCATCATTTCTCCTTATTTAAAGAGAAAGCTTAAGTGAATCATAATTAAAGTCATTGAATTAGTCAATATACGGATACATATTAAGTGACTAATTTAATTTTACTCAAACATTATTATTTTACTTAAATTGATTTAATCGTCTACTTGAAGGTAATTTTAAGACTTATTTTGTTGTGATGGTCTTAAATTAATTAATTTCTTTGTATGCGTATATTATGTATAATGTTTCTATTATTTATTGATTGCTGTAGCTAGCCCTAATAATAACATCAGGATGGAAGCTTAACGTAAGAGGAATCTTCTACGTAACCCTTGTGCATTAATCTCTACTCAGAAAGTCTGTGATGTGTAAATTTCACGCATGGTGTAATAAATATAATCTTTACTCTAAATATGAAAATTTGAAGAACTACAGCATTGTTCAACACAAAGCACTTTGTTTTAATTTAATAATAAGGAAGCCAAACTTTCTAAGTTACCCCATAGTAAATCTTACTTCGCATAAAACAATCATTGTCAGGTTTGTTGCTATGGAGGAGAAAATTAATAACTTGAAAAAGCTAAATTATGTATAATGCAGTCTCTATTGAACGAAGTTGCAAACTCTTCAAGAAAACAAGAAACGTGCTAGCACTTTCTGGATTTATCATTTATGCTTACATCAAGAAAATTGAAGCCGGAGATTTTCATATAAAAATTTAGTTCTAAAAGATTACCCTGTTGAAAGTTAGCGTAAGCTTCCATTTTCATCATCCTGCTGACGTGACGTTCTACTAAAATATTAAAAAATGCTCGTATTAAGAATTCATACGATATTCCGGTAGTATTTGTGTAAGCTTCAGGTATACAGAGCGACATCTACGTTGAAGCTAAATTTAAATACTTAATCTTGAACGCTTTAAGTAAAATTTTATTGTTTTCGGGAGTCATTAGTATAACGGTTTTAGAACTCGAGACTGTATCAAAATGTAATTACCCTGACAAGTTAAACTTTTATATCGTTATATATAAGTTAGGTAATTTTATAAAATTATAAACTTTCTAAACTGTTTAATTTATTAGTCTTTCCAGAAAGTTCCGAACGAAAATTAATGCACGAATGGAAAATTAATATACTAGTTGGTTGGTAACATCTTAAATTTAAATGTATAACGTAAATCATTAATGTCTAAATCTTATGTAGAAGTTTGTATTCTGCTAATATTGCTTTCTAAAAAATTATCTGAATCGCTTTATCAGCAGAAATGACTACCGATTCTGGATGGTAAAATGTCATGTTATAACAAAGTTTTGCCCTGATTATTATTTATTTAATACTTGGACCTAACTATAAATACAGTCTTTTCACGCAATAACCTTGCTTTCAAATTAGACCTTTAATAGTAATCAAGTAAAACTTACATTTTGCATTTCTATAGCTTTCGTGCTAGTCAGAATCTGGTTTTCTACGAATATACAGGATGGGCCAGTAAAATAGGTTAGTTACGTGCTTATAATTTCATTTCTGATTATCAAATTACATCCGGATTTGAAAAATGTAAAGCTAAAGGTACATGCAAACTTGACATTGGAAGGGTTTTGATATAACCGCTTGGACAGAATCAAGGTCAAAATTCAGCTACAAAAACATTCAGTACATATTCCTGATATCATTAACAGATAAATTAAATTGTCCCCTACGATATTTCAAAACTATTAATCGCAGTGGAGATAGGTGTGATGAACTTTATAATTTATCGTTTCTGTTATTCAGATAATTCTCAATCTCAATGAGAAAAACTCTTTTAACTTCAATTTTTTCCAGTTTATCAGTAATTAATAATACTTGTGTTGACCTTAGTAAATTAAAAACTAAAAAATTAAGAAATCAAGTAGTTAAATCATGTATACAATGCTCACCTCATAGAATTAGTAATTTTCACAAGATAAATAACAAAATCTTGATAATAAGAAGTGCTAATTTAATTCCCTCCACTTTACTTTCGCGCCGTACTAGTTACCATAATATTAACTTCCCAATGAATAAAATATTCTGCTTCAAGCTCAACTTACTTTAGTTTATTCAATTTACCTTATTTAACTCAAAAGTCTATGTAATCAGAAACCTCGTTTATTATTAATTTTGTCACCAAATTACAAACAACTTTTGCATGTAATTCTACATTATTTTTAGTTTTTCGCTTTTACAGTGTAACCTAAAGCGTTTTAAATATTTTGTAAAGTGTAATTTAAATATCAAATGTGATGATACGATATTATTTAATACGATATTTATTAATATTAGAAAACGTTCGGAAATCACTAATTCTTAAAAAAAATCGTTTACAACATAAAGCCTACGTCAACAACATAATTCTAGTTCCCAACCATGCAGAATTACTCCGCCGCGTTGGCGTTGTGCTGGAAGAATTTCTTATTTTATTTTGTCTACGTTTTAAATTGATAGATTCATTAATTTTATTTTGAAGCAGTTTGTCAGTGTGTATTGTCTCTCTGTGTGCTGATGCGGTTACAACAAGCTCGAGACGGTAGTTCTAAGTTTTTCAAATTAAGATACTTGACATTAATGTTATGCTATAAAAAGTTTGGATTTTAGACGTGTCTAGAGGACCGGAAATTGCGTCTCTCTAGCTTGCCAACTAAAGGTCCGGAAATTACTGATCTTGAGACTGGCAACTAAGGGTCCACAAATATCAGATATGAACAGAAACCTTTCGGTGTTGATGTTTCCTTTTTTAAATTTAGACACCTCCTGAATAAAACAAAAAGTGGGTGCTCTTAAGATTAACCTTTCACTGCGAGAGCTGCTAAAACTTTAAATAGAAAGAATAACCTTGTAACATTGCAACTTTTTGAGGTTATGTGTACCAATAATATTGTTTACGCTTGCAAATATCAATTACAATCTACTTGGTGTCCGTAATTGTCGGATCTTCAGCTCTGAGCCTTCGGAGCAGTAATTCTAAAAATTCCATGAAATTTTTATTTGCAGATCTATTGACTAGCTAAAGAGTCACTGTTTTATACAATGATTTCTGTTTTATTTCAAAGTATGAACTAAGATCTCTTAGAATTTCCATGCGGGCACTTACCCCAATCTAAAATATCCAAAAAAAGTCACAGCATTGGCAATGCTGTAAACTCTACATGAGTATCATCGAATATCTATGGGTTGTGCAGCTATGAAGTTTATAAAATAAACATTTACGATGAAAACATAGTAAAGCCTTGAAGCAGTGACTTAACCTAAAATGTAACCTAACATCAACGCAAACATAAGAGAAGATCTATATCGAGTTCTGCAAAAATAAGCCTATTTGGTGTTTTTGATATTTTAGTGGCAGCTAATTTGACTTCAGAGTCATTCGAAGCTTTACTATGAACAGGCTTATTTAACATCTATATAATGTGGTCCGTTTTTAATGCTCAAGTTGAAACTTAAGGCTTGAAGTGAAGCTTAGATTATTGCAATAGAAATAAGTACAGAAGATCTAAATAAATCATATCAAATGAAGAATCCTTCCACACAAAGATTAATTCTTTAAACGTTTGTAGAGGGAAGACTCCTCAGATTGAACAAAAGAAATTTCTTAACTAAAATTCCCTTTCGTAGAAAGGAATACTTCAAATTTTTCTAATCAACGTGACAAATACAATTTGGTGAGCAGTAAGAAAATAAATTATATAGACGTAAGACACTTTTCAAAAGATTCCCAGTACAGAGAGAAAGAACGAAAGTCAGAGAGACAACATATTTTTCGAATATTATAATCTTTTGTAGGCTCTTTCTTTAATCTGACTTGTGATTTTCAATGTTTTTCCTGCTGTCAACTTACTGGAGGTTATTCTTTAAATACCATACTTTTTCAGCTATGCTTATGTTTGATAAAAACAGTTGAAAGCTAGTTATGCTAGTTTTTCTCGAATCTCAGTAGATTGCAATCTCTTTAGGGAGTCATCTAGAAGCAAACCAGGAAATTGTTGAGTTACGTTGACTAGAAAAGAGATATCCTTTAGGCAGAGTTGTATTGTTGAATTATGTCTTGGTTACACGTAGTTTTAGTCACAGCCCATAGCCAATAGCGAGGCGATACCGCCAAGGTCCTGTGTTTAAAAGTTCTCCTGTACAAACACAAGAAAGAGGCTTGCCAGAGCTTGCCAATAAAATACCAAAAACAATCATTCAATGCATTCACTCTTAAGATAAACAAATAACCCTTAAGCCGACAGCTGCTGTCAATAAATTGTTTTTTCAAAGGTTCGAAGTGTAAGAAACATTTTTCGTCCGAAGTAATTTTTCCTGAAGTGCTGTATTTGCACACCCGATCAGAATTGCACATGATGATTATTTTTATCACTTCTTACACTTTGAAATGTACACAAGAAAAATTTACAACCACTTCTCAAAATTCAAAGCTAGGTAAAGAATATCTAACCAGAGAAGTCACTTTTGGTTTGTATCTCGTGTAGCACCGGACGTCCAATTGTTGTCCAAAATTAGTTTGAATGTTCATGAACATAAATTGGAATAAAGTGCAGACATGAGCGCCAGTAGAATTTTCTGCAGTGGAGGTCAAATCATTTAGAAGCACCTACAATACCCAAATATTCCATAACCAAAGGTTGTAATTTAACCCCCCTTTCAATATTCTATGATAGTTTAACGAATTTCATACTATACACCTCTGCAAATAATTCTTTGTAGATCTTTTCTTCTGTAGCAATGTTGAATTTACAATTGCACAGTTTAGAATACTTCTCTTCTAGGTCAAGTATATGTGGCTTCTGTTTTGTCCCATTACGTAAAATAAAAACATTCTCTCAGTATCAACCAGAATTAATCAAAAGTGAAAATGGCTAAACTGCGCAGAAAGGCCTATATAGTCAACTTTCTAAGAAGGATTTGTGTGCAGCTAACACTTTATATACACGAAATATTTTGAATTCTTCAGATCAGTCGAATTGGTCCTCACTGAAGTTGACTTGGGAAAATTTCATGCCTCCAAGAAAATTGGGCGATACAACATATCTGCATGAGACTATCTATTAAGTTAGATTTCAGAATTTTGCAATTCAAACATGTCGGGACTGACAAACAAACTGAACTTTTGAATTGCTTGAGCTATTTAAAATTTTCGGACTAGTCGGGCTTTATGGGCCAACTGAGCTTTTGGGTCGGGTTGGTTGGATCTTATGTATCATGACGCTTTTCTCACATGTACAATGATTTTTAAAAATTTTGGGATTTATTCAGTAACGGTTTGTTTTAATTTGTTCGTCTTCAGCTGATAATACTAGTAATTCAGAACTGGTAACTTCATGACCCAAAAATTACAAGAATCGATAGAAATACTCAAACAACGTCCGTCAATCATAAACAGTTCGACTAAAGAATCAAAAACATTCAGACCAACTGTCTAATTTGACGTTGTACAATTTATAGATTTGCAAGATCTTCTCGTAGAAAGGCTTTCTATTACGTCGGCTTCTCAAACGTTAAGGTTTACTAGCCTCGTGATAGATTCAACATAGTAACTTAATGAATAAGTATTCTAACATCAGGAAGACTATGAAGTCTGATGAACCTGGCTTGATGTCAACTAAGCTAATATTTGTTTATTCTCATTTACTTAAACCTGTTATCCAACCGGGTGCAAATGTACCCTCTTGCACTTTCCTTAATGCCCTTGCACGTGGTTAGTTTAGCAAAAGTAAATAGAAAAGTTAATTGCTTACAAATAAAAATTAAATTAATTAAAGATATAAAACGATCAAGATCAGATATTAAAAAACTCAAAGTTTAACAGGAAAATTTTGGTAGCGTATGAATAGGAAATTTTTAAGAAAGTGTTGCATTTTAAAAAAAAGTAATTTTGATACTAAACTAAAATATTAAGATTATTTAGAAAATTCACAAAATAAATTTTTTATCATTATTAAAGTCTCTTGTATTATTTTGTTAACCTAAATGCCATAGTACTAGTGGCAATAAAAAAGAAAGAAACACTCATTAAAAAGGAATAGCAAATATGCCACATAATTGGACAGAAACAGAAAAAAAAGTCTCCAATACAACACTTTTGAAAGTTAAAACCTACAAATACGTCATGACTGCTCTTTGTATATTTTTAAGCCAAACCCGAAGCAAAATTACATTTTCCCCTTTCAGTATAAAACCGATATAAAAATAAAGCTTCAAGTTCAATGATTGCCTTTATGACACATAAAAGAAAACATGTTTTATATCCCTTATTAGATGGCATTTTGACTTTATTTTCTTCAATCGTTATATTGCTGTCCGCGTTAAAAATCTAAACTTTTATTTCTGTCACTTTTATAGAGAATTGCACAACTTGTATTCTTTCCTGACATTTTATATTTTTACTTTATCAACGAGATTTAGTGTCAGTTAAATAATCAACACAGTGAAACTGAGTGCTAATCCGAAAATTCCAAAAACGTAAATTACAGTAATCCCGCTAGTCATAAAGTACCACTTACGAGAAAGCCCAGCCAGATTTTTGCATTTAGGCATTGCAGTAGTAGTTGTTCCAAATTAGTGCTAAAAATTTATTAATATTATCTGCGGTTAATTAGGCTATTCCTAGATAAGCAAATGAACTAATGCTGCAATTTCCTATGTCACCCAGTATCAGATTAACCTAGAATATGTGCTAGTGGAAACTTGTAATTAGTTGAGAATTTTTAATCGCATTACTGCAGTGGGTATTGCAGTTCTCTACTAAATACTGCTTATTGATTACCTCAACCGTCGTTGCAAAGGCCTTCAGCCTGAACTTTATGCTGGTTAGAAGCAAAAAAGGATTCTAAAATATCGAACATTATTTGCTTGTTGTGGTTCTCCCCTTCTTCATACAATAAATCGGTTCCAAGTTAATGTGTTGGAAAACATTGCATCGTATGTCAGTCTATTAGGAACACCGTGTAGTAGAACAAAGGCGATTGTGTAGAAATGAGTAATCAATTTAATTAGCGTGCTTAACATTAATTAGAGCTGTAGGTAATTAAATTATATCGACAAATAGCGACCGAGATCAAAGACTCATTCGGTATACCACGAAATTGATTCTTGCACACGTGTGTGTTTACGTGGGATTACAAACTTTACCTTTGTAGTAATTAGCGCTTGATTATCTTAATCACTTCAATAGCGAGCAATTAATTAAATAATTTTATAGATTTTACAAAATTTTATTCGAATACAAACGCTTTTCTTTCTTGTTTGTGATTTTAGAGGAAAGTAAGAAAAAACTTAATCTAAAGAAACAACGGTTTCGTACTTTATCTTGTCTTTACGCACAATATATGGGCTTTTCTACAAGAATCTGGTCACTTTCAAGTAAAATTTATATTTTTTTACCCTAGAACGAAAAACGATAGCGTATGTATATATTTCCAGATTTTATAGAATATTCGTCTTCTCTAGTACGTAAATAAAAGTTGAAAGTACTCCATCTTTTTAATAAAATACAAATAAGTGATCAAGAGTAAGAGACGTTTTAGGAATTTTGAGAAACAGCTTTTTACTTCTGTTAAAAGCAAAGTATTGATGTTATTTTAAAAATTTAACGTGAAAAGTAATATATTCTTATGAGCAAAAGAAAAAAAAATTATAATTGAAAAGCCGACAAGGAAAGTTAAGTTAAACAGGTGACGTTTCTGAAATGTAAAGAAACGGCAAGTCAAATATTTTAGTTATAACTAAAGAGGGCATCACGATGAACGAAGGAAAAATTAAAAACAAATAATTTGAAACCATCAAAGAACTTAAAGTAAGTAGATTAAAGGATTATAGGAAACTTTAAAGTATTATAAAAGGTTTCTTTCTGACCTTCTGACCAGAAAGAACACCACCACATACTCAAGCAGGAAGGCAAGGAAATTTAACTTTGTCAAAGTTAATCAAACTAATTTTTGTAAAAAGTAACTAAGTAAACAAATAAGATATTTTCCTTATAAGTTTGTTAGCTTGCGTAGTAAGTCCAATATGTTTAGAACATCTAAAGATCTACTTCAAATCAAACCCCAATCTAGCCTAAACTTTTAAATCAACTTGATGGTAGAAATTTACTAATACTGTACGTGTGATAAGGCCTTCGACTTTTTGGCCATGTTTTAGGATGATTACAACATAGTTTTAACATAAAATGTTGCCGTTACAGTCTTTTTTACCTTTGGGGTTATTAGAGGGAATGAAGTTAGCTCTTGCTTTACCGCAATATATTATATAATTTAAACTGAAACTAACCTTAACCAAACCAACTTGCTTATGGTTAAATTTAGGCAAGATGTGACCAAATCAACTCTCTGCATTTAAACATTTTGTTTACAAGGTCAGTTTTAAGTTATAAATCTCAATGTGGTAGTAAGAGTCGCCTTGAAAGTTTAAATGACTCTTAGATTTGCCCTGCTGATCATTTAAGTTAAAAAAAGAAAAAACTACCAATTTAATCAACCTTACAGTAAAATAGTCTTTTTTAGACTAAACAAATCCGAGACAGACAGACGTTCTTCTTGTCATCTTGTCGGTTGTTATTATCGTAGTATTGAAAAGTTAGCAATGAAAATAATAAAGTAATTCTAACTTTAACCTAAGAGAGGCAATTCTCTACGTGCCTTAGTTCTGACGTTCACATCACTTTGATTTTTTTCTACACTGTGTTAATTATAAAGTTACTTTGAGATAAATATTCTTTGCCCTAATTTGGTCAAGTGAACGGAATGATTTATTAAGAGGACATACAAAGCTAATTTTACCCTAATTTGCTACTTGGGTAAAATGGGCATCTGTAGAAACACGTCAATTGAAAATGAGACCAAAAAAGAAACTCAGTAGTCAAACATTCGAAATCTGAGTTTTACAACCAACTAATATTTATTTTTATTTATTTGCATATTTGACGTTTATTTCTTGCAAGAGTTGCAGCTATATCAGCGTAGTCTAATCCAAGAGTTTTATTCCCAAACTGATACAAGTTGTGCAAAGGCAAACCACGTAGCATTGCAATTCTGATCTAAGGCAAGATTCACTAATAGCAGGATCTACAGAAATATAGCTCTTTGCTACTACACGAATATCAATTCGCAATTGAATAAGGCTTAAAAATAACAAATTGGTTGCAGACATGTTAAGTCGACCAACTTTAGATAAAACATAGCAATTCTAAAACGATACATGCACATTGAATTGCATGGAAGGCACTTACTCTGAAGGTTATGACGAAATTGCTCTGCCTAGAGGTTTGGTGATATATGTAGAAGCCTGAAAGATTTGGTTTATAATTAAAAAGAACTTTCGTATTATAAGAACTACACAGTCGAATCCGACACCTCAGGAAAACCTGTACAAATCATTGGAATGAACTACGTTTTGAATTTACCTCTAATTATTGTTAATACTTTTGCAAACACTATGAGAATATACTTATGTGAAAGCGATGCCAGAGATATTACCGTTGTGTGTCTAGAAGAGATTGGTGCTAAAGAAGAAACTAGCGAATGACGCATCACACCTTAAGAAACAACGTTTTGGGAAGAATAGAATTTTAACGTCATTTATAGATTTGTTTATGTTCTCCACAAAACAAGTCAAAGCAATGGTAGAAAAGTCATTAAAACCGCCATTTGCTTGAAATTTAAATTACTGAAAAACAAATTAACAAAAAGGTACAATAGTTCGAAGAACAAACGACCGACAATATTTATTTGACACAACAAAGTTAATGCACTAAATCAAAATTGTTGCAATTGGTATCAATGTTATTATAAACAATTTGCAATATAAAAACCAGATTTTTGTGTTTTCTCTTGCACAATGACTTTCCGTTGTCTCTGTAGATGTTATCAATCACTATGCATTGCTCTTGCTGATCTTGACCACAAAGATCTACGTGGGCGGTTTTTTGCGTTTATCTGACATACGACCCTACTATGTCACACCTCCACATCATTATTTGCAATAGAAGTGGATTTAAGAACGTTTTCAAAAACATTTCACATGTAGTGGAGGAAAAACAAGTTCATTGCGAGTTTCCTCTCAAACCGCATCCACATATCTCCAAAATAACTGAGGTTTTGCTAGCAAGGTTTTGTTACAAGATTGTTTCGAAAACCCTCACAACAAAGTTAGAACGGAGGAAAGTTATCGCTCCCAAAACGTTTTTGATTTCGCGTTTGGTAAAATCACGTAAACTAAAAGAACTGCTGTAGAACCAACTAACTGATAGAACATATTGAACGTTGAGCATTTGAAAACTGTCAGCAACCTTGTTTATCAGGGTAGTTTGCAATATTTAATTCTGTTTTATTTTTATTTATTCCTACGTCCTTCAAGGTACTTTTTTGGGGCTGTCCTTTGTGTCTCTTGGTGCAGGTTATTTCTAGATTATTTTATGTTTGAATAAGCCCTCTTTTGTTATCTTTTTTTGACTTCCTTACACTGAAATATATAGTGTCGTCTTTTATGTAAAAATAATACCCCTGATATAGTAATTTTTTACCACGCTGACATTCTGTTAATGGAGCTTTTAAAATAAAAATGTCAACTACATTTTTTAAAAGTAAAACACTAGATCAGGATAAGTAGAGCTCGTATCACTTTCAAATTTCTCCATCTGCTTAGCGAATACTCCATCAAGCGACTACATTAGAAATATGTACTGCTACTACTGCTTGCTTATGTATAACCAATCAAAAACCTCAATTCAATAACACAAAAATAAAATTGTTATTCTTAAATTTGGCAATTTGCTTGTTTTATATTTTATTATTCTGGAGTCTTTCCATTCGGTATTTTATCCATTTGTTATTTTGCTTTTACCTAAAGCAAACATTCTTTGAACAAATTTCCGCTACACAAAAAACTCTTCAAATCTTGTTAAAAAATGATAGACACACAAAATCATCTAAACTATCTTAAGTAGAAAAACGCACAAAGGAACTTGAAAATATAGTGGCAGGATATAGTCCAAGAAACCTGAAATTACGACAAGCTTCACAATGTCCGCGGTATGCAAGGGCATCTACCCAATTTAGAAATGAAAGGACATCATATTTCAAATAACAAAAAAATAAATTAGAAGCTGCTGGTTACAAAAGAAATGCCGTTGGTATTAATCGAGAACTAGTTAGATTACACTGGTCAACACAATTTTCACCCAGAATCATTGATTGATAACATTAGTCGGCTGATATAAAGTATAAACAACTGGAAAAGTAACAGCGTTGGCTTAGCTCAAGTTACGGAGAAAACGCACAAGTTGAAATTTGTTTCAGGCATGACGCGGCCTGATAATACACGGTGTGAGACGATGACTAACTCCTCTTGATTGATATTCTCTAGGGAGGGGATAAGCGTGTTGCTAGCATTTAAGCGATGCTATTTCAACTAAAACAATTTTGTTAAGGCACTGAATCGTGTAGGTGGCGGTTTCAATTACTTTAAAGAAAATTTCCAAAAATATCAGAAGCAAAACTAAAAGAAGGCATTTTTGTCGGACCCCAAATACAAGAAATAGTAAATGATAAAACATTTGAAACCAGATTAACGCCACTAGAAAAAATAGCCTGGTTATCCATGGTACTAGTTTTCACCAACTTTTTGGGGGACAAAAAAGCAGATAATTACAAAGTGTTAGTAAAAATATGATACAAGCGTTTCACGTTATTGGTGGAAATGTACATCCTACTGTCTCATTTGGATTTCTGCCCTGAGAATATGGAGGACGTTAGTGAAAAACATATCGAGCGCCTCCACCAAGAGATATTAGGAATGGGAAAACGGTACCAGGGCAAGTGGAATTCTGTTATGTTAGCGGATTACTGTTGGACACTAAGAAGGGAGGCTGTAGATGGTGTTTATAAGCGACAGTCTAATATTTCTTCTCATTTTTAGATGTTACGAGTTGTAAATATGAATTGAAGTACATTTATAAGCACAAAAACCTTTGTATTGAAATCAAAAAAATAGAGCTAACGTGCACCTCTGCATTGTACTAAAATAAATCTTTGTACATTCTCTGTTATAATTCGCATGCATTATTTTATGGGAATTTCAAAACTTGAAATTTGTTGACTAGTGTTATTATAGTAAGGAAATTTAAAGAAATTAGAATTTTCATTCCGGGCCATCCTACGCGTATAGTAAGACCATCAAGTTTTAACTTCAATAATTAATTATCAACAAGACAAATGTGAAACACCTATAAGTTTTTTTTATTAACATCATAGCAAGTTGAGAAGTTTGATAGCATGACAACAAAAAAATGAACATTAAAAAAGAACAATGAACGAGCAGTAACCAAATAACAAAACGTTAAATGTTCCATTAAAAAAAACACTAGCGCGAGTGTCGCATTAGTATGACACTCTTTTATGAAACAACCGGTATAGCTAAAAACAATTTTAGAACGTGAAGCTAATAAGATCATAGAGATTATTTGATATTTCTACAGACAAGGATGTTCTCCTTCGTTCACAGGTCGTTGGAACACCTTCTATAAGTTTAATAGTACGTGGAGAGGATAAGGGGAGAACTTGTTGACCTCTGATGTAAGCCAAAAGTAGGTCTCGCTTGAGAGGATCTTCTTACAGTTTAGGGCTTTGTTTAGAATCATTTCCAGAAGTTTGTTGTCACTTTCATTGATTAGAAACACAAATTATAGACTTTCACCAACTTAAGATTCTGTAAGTCAGAAGGAATAACATGTCTCTTGGAAATGATTACACATTGTTATCTGAAACCACTTAATTCAAATTATTAGAAATTATTATTAATCTTATAGAATCGTTAAAATTAAGGTTAGAATTTTAATTTTCACTAAAAAGAAGAGTTGCAAAAAGCCACTTTTTTTAGTTACCAGTTGACCCAGTTTTTTTATTTAAAATGTGCGTCTAATACAAAAAGCTTAAGTGCACTCCGTGACCCCCCCTCCGATAAATAAGTGGGTACTAAATTCCACTTGAATTCACAATTATTCTGAAACACAATAAGAAATAGCCTACAATGATTATTATTATTAAGTGTAATTTATAGAAGATAATATCTGCTCAAGTAAAAAACGGTTTTAATTGCAGTTACAGCAATAAATTTTCTAAATGTTCCAGGGTGTTTCTTAATTAAATTTTAATGTGTTTCGAGACTCTACTCCTATCAATTTTCTTTAAACTTGTATTAAGTCGTTTTTGTTACTCTAGAAGTCTCTTGAAGCGGACATTTAACATAACAGAATTGGATCGACTACAACTGACTAAGAGATCGTTTACAATCTATTTTCTATTCTTTAATGTCTTTTCGAAGATCAAAGGGTAAAATGCAAGGTTATATACTTTGTGATTCACTCTTCATCTACACTCCGCATATAATTTATTTATCATCGAATGAATTCCTAGTTTTTATAAGTTGTAACATTGCCTAAAATTATTCACAGTGTGTACTATAAAATTATTCTAATAGAAATATTTTTGTTGAAGTAACTGATACAAATCTAGTAAAAGAAACAGTAGGGTCTACTTCAATAGACTTTAAAGACATCTAAAACTTGAGCATGTAATTATAGTAGTTTATTACATGTTTAATAAAGCCTACATCCATCGTAAATAGCATGGTAAAAACCATTTCAAATGCACAATCGAAATAATCTTGTTAAAATCAATTATAAGATAAGAACGTTGTAAACTGTAAATTTTTACGTTACAAGATTACGAGGTCTGTTCAAAAAGTATCGCGAATTTTGAATTTCCGCGGGTTACGTATATTCGATTTTCGATTTTTTTGTGGCGTTATGTTGGTACTCATGTCCCTCACTTATGCCGACAAGTTCGGCCATTTTGAATGTTTAGTTAATTTTTGACAGCTGTTTTGCTTGGACGTGTTTTGGCTCGTCTTCGATTTTTGCCTATTCTAAAAAATGGTTCAAAGAATCTGTATCAAATTTTGTGTGAAAAACAAAATTAAGTGCGCGGACGCATTCCGAATGTTGACTGTGGCATATGGTGAAGCTACCTTGGACCGAAGCAACGTTTATTGGTGGTACAAAATGTTCTCAGAGGGCCGAGAAGATGTGAACGACGAAGAGCGTGCTTTTGGTTTTGCTTACAGTTTTCTTCGATTGCAGGGGCGTGGTGCATCATGAGTTCTTGCCACAGGGTAGAACGGTCAATAAGGAATATTACCTGCAAGTTATGCGCAATTTGCGCGAAGCAATCCGCCAGAAACGCCCGGATTTGTGGAAGAACAAAAATTGGCTTTTGCACCATGATAACGCCCCTGCTCACACATCGTTGCTTGTGCGCGAATTTTTGGCCAAAAACAACACACTAATGATGCCGCAGCCACCGTATTCCCTAGACCTGGCCCCCTGTGACTTTTTCTTGTTGCCGAAACTGAAGAGGCCCATGAAAGGACGACGCTACGCTACGATTGAGGAGATAAAGACGGCATCGAAGGAGGAGCTGAACAAGATCACAAAAAATGATTTTTTGAAGTGCTTCGAGGATTGGAAAAAACGTTGGCACAAGTGTATAATATCTGATGGGGATTACTTTGAAGGGGACAAAATAGATATTCATGAATAAATGAATAATTTTTTAAAAAACACAAAATTCGCGATACTTTTTGAACAGACCTCGTAGTTTAACATATTACGTTCAACAACATCTTGCAATTTCCTTGTGAAAAGATTAATACTTATTATATGGTGCTACAATGTTCCTTATTTCTCCGCTTATGTCATCTTAACAAAAGCATTTGACTTCCTGATCATCTTCAAGTCTTAATCAGTCATGCATTTAAAAATTATACTTAGT
Organism: Ignelater luminosus; assembly: GCA_011009095.1. Lineage (NCBI taxonomy): Eukaryota > Metazoa > Arthropoda > Insecta > Coleoptera > Elateridae > Ignelater > Ignelater luminosus. The sequence continues at coordinate 24,353 of VTPC01001236.1, forward strand.
CATACACAAGTAGACCTTTTTCTACAGAAAATCTGTACATCTAGTATTACGAACTAAACATGCAACGGGAAAAAGCTAAAAAGAGGCCTAATTCCCGTATAAGCCAGAAATCGGAAGATGTTCAGTTGAAGATGGGGGGGGGGGGGGCTTTAAAAAAAGTAAAAAACCCAAGCAAAGATGTTTTTCCCTAAACCTAAAGCTTAAATTTTCAACTAAAAATCAAAACAAGATACCTAGAGAACGCCAGAAGCTGAAAATAGAAGAAAGAAACCATCGACCAACCCAAACACATACAAAATTGTATTAATTATTTCTAACAAAAGATTTAAAAAAATTATTATAAAATTTAAACAACCTAACTTGGCCCTAAGTTTTTCGGAAATAAATACATTAAAAGAAGGATATCTTACCTAATATTTGAAAATTAATTATTTTACGAGAAGTACGCAAGATACCAAACAAGGCAATAAGATACAAATAAAAACTTAATGTCAAGGTGGAACTACCCAGGTGTGTCTAGTGCAATTTTTGAAAAAAACTGACGATCACTAATTTAAGACTTAATTATGTGTTTAATATATGCGAAAGAAGAGATTTAAAGAAATGTTAGTGATTGAATGAAATTTCTTTAAAATAAACTATAAAATCTTTTGGCAAATTTAGTTTATTTTTAAAAAGATTTATTTGATCACAGAAACTACTTCAAATTTCCTCTTTTACATATAATATCAAACACCTAGTAAAAGTTTTTAAGTTGTCATCAGCTTTTTTTTGAAAATTGCAGCAAAAATGCCTGGATAGTTCCCCTTAAAAACATTTTAGCTAACATAACCAGGAGATCCCTCGAGTTCCAGCAACGTTTCTCGGTTAACGGAAGTTGAATTTATACAAAATCAAACGACCAAAAGGCGTGATTATATTCACAATAAATTTTAAACAATTAAAGTCTTACAGAACACAAAACTTTAATTTATTTAACGAAAAGAATACCATTTTTCCAGTAGACACTAAAGATGAAATGGTGTTTTCGTCAACCAGGGATTATAATGAAGATAGTGGAGTCTCGGTCGAACACAACAAAACAAAACAGGTAATTTCCATCAGGAAATACACCACGGCGAACAGAAGAAAATTTCATATTCTCGCTGTTAAGTGACACAATTCCATTTACTGGACAGCAAACTAATTTGCAAGAAGCACTACAAATTTAAATTCACGACAAGTCTTAATTTTCAACAACAGGGCCAAAAGTGAAACATTAAAACATTTAAACATTTAACGCGTCAAACAATTGGAGGTAGTAAAGAAGCTGGTTGTACACTGTATTATTGATATTAACATATGTAGACAAGTCTAGAGACCATGGAAATTTACAAACCCTCGTAGTTCGAATATGAACCAGGCTTTCTCTTGAACATAAAATGCTAAAGTATCAACAGAATTTTCTACAAACTGATAACTATAAAAAATGTTTAGACTCCTGCGAGACGATTTTAAATTGAAATAGGGCACGCACGCTAATTATTTTAATAATAAAACTTTAATTTAGACGAAATATCTTTTAACAACATAAATAACTCACTAAACATTATAAAATAAAACGACAAATTCATAGTAAATGAATACATTTAAAGAGAAACTCAAGGCAGAACTCGAATGAGTATGCAAAATTTTGAAATGACATTACAAACACAGTGATTCCTGTTCCTCTAATTCATTCTGAACCAATAGATGCTGCATCCTTTGTGGTTCTTTCCAAGTCTTAATCTCATGATGTCTCCTGTAATATAAATCATTTCTTCATCTAATCGGTCCTTCATTTATGAACACATGCGTTTTTTTAGGTTTGTTCCTAATATCTTACGCAAACGACTGGTTTAGCCACATTGTATTCTTCATTCAAAGTATATTATATGAAACATTATCTCTGTAGCCGTCATTCTATTGTAGATTTTTTCGTATCTGTCTCTCTGTGCTCTTGATATGATGAAACGTCTCCAAATATTATCCATTTCTACAGCAATTAATTTCTTCCTTTCTTCTTTTATTGCTCATACGTAGTGATGTAAAATGACCGTCATTTAAAAATCGTGACATCTGACCGTCATATAACTGTCATTTATTGTCATATTCGGTCATTTTGTGTCACTTATAACTTGTGCGCATCTTTCATATATTTAAGTAATAAAACAACTAAGGAATATAAACATTGGTTTAATAACAGAAAAAAAAACAAAAAACAATAATTTAATCTATGTCTTTATCTTTGTCCACATCATCTTCATCTTCCAGTTCATCAGAAGCATATAATACAGCATCCATCTCTTCGTAAAGTTCGCTATCTTTACTGCCAGAACTTTGATCGACACATCTTGGTGAATACCAACCCGAAAAACCTGGTTCAGATTGATTTGTGGCCATGGTTTTCTCTTCTGAAAAACAAGACCACTAGTTAAAATAAGTTGCAAACAAAGAATAGAAATTAAAAGCCAGTACCTAATCCAAGAGTCACAGTCGATCCACTGGTATCAGTGGAATCCCCTGGTAATTCATCGTTTGCTTTGTATCCAAAAAAGTTCAAAGACTTATCGTTGTTGGTTACTATTTTTATCTTGTTTGCAGTTGCACTAAACAGTTTTAAATTGATGTTAACGTAAGTTAACATTCCAGCACGTTTAACAGACAAACGGTTTCTTTTCTTTGTATGTATGTTTCCATAAGAACTGAAACTTTTCTCTGTGGCTGCAGAAGTAGCTGGCATGGTAAGTACCGCTTCTGCCACAAATCTGAGCGGAAATTCTGTACAAATTCCCTTCCAAAATGTTACAGGTGATATATTTGGATGTATAGCAGAATCTTGGACAAATTGCATTTCCCAAAAACCAGAATTACTTCTAAAATCAGCAAGGTTTTCTAGCACTTTATTTTCGTCAACATTAGATAAATGTCTTGCCAAACTGTGAATGTACTGTAAGCCCTGGACTATTTCTCCCGCAGACAAATGCTTGCCTATAATTGATTAATAAGAATTAATGATTGTAAAAGTCTAGCTAAATTAAATTTTACCCTTCAGTTTAGGATCTAGTATATTTGCGAAGAAGTGAATAGGTTTCAAACACATCTTTCTTCTGGCTTGCACTGCTTCCAGTATTTTATCCTGTTCGCTACTTGAAAGATCTGATAATGGGAGCTCTTTTTCAAATACTTTTTCTATTTCAATAAGTGCTTCCGTTACTTCATTTATTCTACATTCATCTGATTCCAAAACGGTTATCCATTTCTTTAGTGGTTGTAAAATTTTTAAGAAACTTTCGATCCTTTTCCAAAATATATCGTCATCCAATATATTGGTTTTATTTCTTTTTTCTATCAAATCCTGATATTCGCCATTAATCGCCAATGCTTTTTAATATGGTTTTGTTCTTTAGAAGGCTCTCGAAAGATAATACAGTTGAAGCCCATCTAGTAGCAACTGGTAACTTAAGTACGCATTTCCTAGGTTCTTGCTTTTCTCTTTGTAAATAAAAAAATGCAGAAGTTAACACAGATTTACTTTTAATAACCTTTATAATTGCTTTTGCAGAATTTATTAATATGTCTGTGGTATTTAACTTAGTTATGTCGTTCACAAATAAATTAAGCGTGTGAGCAGCACACCCATAAAAAGAAATTGGTTTATCTGCATACTTTTCCCGAAGCAAATCCCACGCTTTTTTCATGTTTGCTGCATTATCTGTGCAGCATGCAATAACCTTATTAATACCGATATCTGTAAATACAGCTTCAATCTGTTCTGCCACATATTGTCCCGTATGACTATGTTCTTCGGTTGATACTGTCTTATAAAATACTGGTTGTGGAGTTGTAACGATAAAATTAATTATACTATCGTTCCTTTTTTACTTACTTTTTACACGCCGCTAGATGATTCACTATTCTAGTTGCATGCATAGCCGTCTTGTTTTTACAAAACTTGCACTCGTATGTCTTTATTTTCGCGGAATTTGGTATTAAATTATAATAACGAAAAGCAACGCTTTTTTTTTCTAGACATTTTTAATTAATAAATACACCGGTAATATTAAATACACGCTACACACAGGAAGGTTAAGCTGTAACTGCATCAGTACAATAAAACTGCCGAATAAGCAGTTGATATATACACAGGGACACATCAGGTCTAGACATGTTTGTGACGGTCAGAATGAAATTGACGGTCACGTCATTTTGATATATGACAAATTTTACATAAAACTGATGTTTTTGTCATTTTGATGTCACAAAGTAAAATGACGTGACGGTCATTTTCAATATGACTGTGACGTGACCGTGTCATATGACCCAGCTCACATCACTACTCATACTTCACCTTCATACACAAATTCCTTTTCCAACGATTGCCTCTTTAAGCGTTCCTCAAACTTGTTGCGCAAGGTCAAGGAAAACTTCATTTTTTTAAAATTTTGACTATCAAATCAAAAAGAGAAAAATACAGCTAAGTTATTTTAAACAACGTTATTTTTATAGAGAAAAATGGCTAGAATGGGGATGTGTACTGTCGATACAAGTCTATAAAGCTATGTTTGTCGTGAAGAGAAAAAAACTCATGATGTTGTGAAATGCGCAAAGTATTGACAAATGCTTCAGTATTCTATTTGCTTTTTGTTCTTTTTGCTAATGTTGTGCCCAGCACAAGAAATTAGATTATCTACTATATCTGTAGTTGATTTTGTCGGTGGTATTAAACTTTTATATGGGCATTGGCCATAAAATATTCGGTTTCTTCCAAGCTTTAGTATTTCACAGCTAATCTTCTAAATATTTTGTTTTTTTTTATAGAACTGTGAGTGCAAAGAGTCGATGTTATTTAACTGGAGCTCCCATTTCTTGGTATAAATGGAAATAGATAAATTATGCATAAACAAGTTGTTACTAGTATTCTACAGTTCTTTGTACTGGTCATTATTGCTTTCAAAAGTGGATATTTGTGAAACAATGCATTTTTGTCATTTTGGGAGTCTATTAGACAAAGTTCAGCTAATATGTTTGTCGTAAGATTCGTCGTTTTTGAGTAAAACAGAATTTTGCGGAATCATGAGATGCCAGAAATTTCTAATATTTTGTTTGTTCAATGTCTTAAAAACTACGAGCAATGTTGAAATGACCTGATTGTTACCGGGGAATAACAATTTTTATAGACTTGATTTAGATATCTCGCCCAGTGGTGGCGAAAACTTTAGCGTCTTATATCTACAAAACTGTGTATTTTAAAACATCCAGCTTTATAATTTCATTTCAGAGATACTTGATATTAATTCCCATGCTCCTCAAAATATTTCTTTTTCGACACATTATCATAAATTTCGTTAGAGATCTAGACATTAAAGTAACGAGGACTTCATCATTTTTACTTTTTTCTTCTTTTGCAGTTCTAATGTACCAGTCTCTGCAATAACGTTCCCATCTTCTTCCTTTTAACATCGATTTTCGGTTTTCCGTTTTGTATTTCTTTTCGTTTTTAAAATAAAAAAATTTATTAGGTTGAAACCCAATTAGAGTATCTCTTAGGGCTGCATTTAGCGTGTTCTACACGAAATTTGTCAGCATAATAGTTTTTGCGAAAAATATAAGATGTTTCTAAAATATTTCTTCAAACTCCTAGAAGTGATTCTACAGTCCAAACCCAGTAGGAAAGTTTATAACAACAATGTTCCCAAAAACGCCTTGCTTATCAAGTTTAACATTTTGTCGACATTTCAGAAACGTCCTGTATAAAGTATTTTTCAACAATTGGTAAGATTCTACCAACTGGGATTTACAGAAATGAAAACTAGTTTGATAGTGAGAAAAGACAATTTAGACCCGTTTAGGATTGTCCTGACTGCATAAGTCCACCAAAACTTTAAATCTTCTATTTCCCTTTAGCCCATGCTTTCTATATTATGCCAGCCATAAACGTGTACTCGTTAGTTGCGTTGCTGTATGCATCCTTTTCCTATTCATTTATGTTTAGAAAGATAAACGATACAGTTAAAAGTATTATAAAACGGTTACTTGCATGCCAAGTGTTAACCCACCACGGTTTGCAATATAAGTCAGATAAAATAAGTTGCAAAACGAAATAGGAAAAGATTTGATACATTTAAATATTATTGTTCACAGCTTAACATGTCAAGCGTCTCAGCTAATATGCAGATGAAATAAACAAATTAAATCGTTTAACATAAAAATAATTTCTAATATGAGCTTCCTCAACGACCGTGATGCAGTGTGCAGAGTCCCTTACTTTTACTACAGCCAACGGTCATTTCTTAACTAGAACTGTACACTAAAGCACTTAATCCTCCTAAACGGGTCTATATTTAAAAATTGAACTTTATGGGTATTTTGACAAACAAAATATTGAATTTTTGAGGGGTGCATCAAAAGAGTGTTAAGTTACTAACTATAAGTTGAGGAAGTTTTAAAAACTATTTTTGGTTTACCTTAGTATTTATGTGGCTTTTTCTTAGATGCTGTAGGGTTTCTAAAGGGTTTGAATTTCTATATTAGATGTTTTCTGACGGACTACAGGTTTTGGATTGCTGCCACTATTGTGACTAATTGTAAGAGTAAGAGTCGTTTTGGTAGTGAACTGCCAAAATCGTAGATTTTCAAAGTTTTTTAAAACATTTCTAAGTGTTTGGCGTAGGAGAGGCCTTCTGCAGGTATCTTTTGATTCTCTGAATGGATATACATGCATTGGTAAGGTTAATTTCTTTCTGTACAAGTTTAATCCTAGGGGTAGCTGTTTCGAACTGTTACCATCGAAAAATTTATCAGTGAGCACTTTTATATAGAATAGTGATAAGAGTTGTCCACATTGATAAGACGTAAGTAATTCTGACAGAGAAATAAATGTCTTAAAATCAGTCTTCTTTCCTTTCACACTCCAGCAGATTAATAAAGGACAAGCAATAACGCTAAGGTTTAGTTACACAACTACTTGAAACTCATAAGATAACATCTGCTTGGGTTACTGATTTAAAAAATTCAAAAATTCCAAAAGTTCTTGTGATATAAGTGAGAAACTAAACAAAAGACTTTGTTGGCGAAACAGAAGACCTTATGGAAAATTCAACCTTTCTAGAGGAATAAACCATGCTGTCTCCAAAAACGAACCTAGGCATTTAAAAATTAAAAAAAGGAATTTTGAATTATATAGAAGAAGATACTTCACAGTCTATCGTAGATCTACTCCAGTTGTTTAAAGAGTAGGCAAGCGTGATTCATAATCTCTAGTCTTCTATTCTCATTTTATTCGCGTCTGACATTTATAGAAGCCTCAGAAATTAGTATCTGAAAGGAATTATGGAAATATCGGTTTTGGTACCTAAAACTACGGTATAGGAGTGCTGTGGTAGCGGAGTAACGTAAAAATGGAAGAGAAAGGGTGAAGGAAATTTTCTTTTAAATATCCGAGTGTGATATTTTCAATAATAATTCATGTAAACAGTATATAGGGAGTAAAATTGGTTCACGCATTATAGGTACAGTATTCCAAAATATATAGTGCGTTTATGCCTTAATTGCTACTTAGCTTACAGTAAATTTTACAAGTTCGTCACAGCAGGGCGTCATAAGTCGGCTTACCTGTGAAGACCATTTCTAACATCGACAAAGGGTCGTATTGAGATAAGTTTTATTTTCGTGAATACTTTTGAAGTAAAATGTTAGAAATATAAATTATTTCAATACGGTCCTTGGTTTACCTAATCGTCTGTGATACGTGCCACTGCTTGTATTTGTTGATTTTTATGAGAGACCCGTTGTGAAATACTTACTAAGTCAAAGTCATAAACGCACTATATCTTTTGGAATACTATATATTGCAATATCAATATTTTTCCTGGTTTGGAAAAGAAAATAACAAATAATAAAATAATTAAAAGTTTACTATTCAATCCTTATGATGCGTGAACTAATCTACCCACCCGGTACGTATTTGCTATTTGATTTCACAATTATTTTAATATTGATACAGAAAGATACTAAAATATGAAGATAGTTGGAGTTTCTTGCCAACTAAACATGTCAAGCATAAGCGTCTAATTTTCTTCTGTTTCTAATTATTCTTACCAAAACAATTCATGACCTAACGGAGAAATCATCCGAAATTCGTTTATACTCTTGTTGTTTTCTAAGAAACTACATTTAAAATTTAAAGTAATCGAAAATACAAGAAATAATGTAATGTCTTTTGTTATTTGCAGATCAAGAACTACTATTCAAAGATCAGTGGGGTGGAATAAGCCTGATGTGCGCTTCCAATCTTTCCGTAAAAACATTAATGTCAAACCAAACATACGTAAGTATTTTAAAGAAGTGCCGCCATAATAATATGCATATGATAGGTAAAACATCTTGAATTTCTGAAAGCAACATTATAATATTATTTTGAAATATATCTTTTAAATTTAAGTGGTTAACATAATTGTCAATCAATATTAGCTTTGTTAAATCCCTAAAGCAATGTATCCGCAATACAAACCACAAAACCGCATTTGAGCTTCCGCCGCAATGCAACTTGCGTTGCTGTACAATTAATTTGAATAGTAGATATTGTGGAGAGAATTTATCCAAAGTCAAGTAACTAATTATACAAAATTTAGTTATTGTTTCTTCCTGATTTTTAAATAACTAGATCATCTATTGTTAAAATTTTTATTTTATAGTTACGTCTTACCCAATTTATTTTCAACTAAATTGATACAGATGCATAACGTTTTATTGCAGATTTAACCAGTAAAATCCCCCCCAGTTATCTATTAAATACTATACGTAATATAGTAGACCTTTCCAAACGAATCGTTTCCTATAAAATTTTAATAGTATTTCCATTTACGATACATAAATCCTACTGAAGGAAGAAATACGTTAAATTTCTTTAAGACAGTTTCCATTAATGTTTTTAAAATAACTTCTTATCAGTTAAATTTATCGGCGACAATGTCTAATAGTTAAAAGGAACAGATGAACAACTATAGAGAAGTGGTAAGCGGATGTTTGAAAGTTTGCACAAAACTTGACGTTTTTTTTGTAGATATTGGGTTTCAGCTCGGTAGGGGTGGAAAATGTGAACAAATATTAGGATTACGTAAGGGATGTGTACCTTAGATTATTGGCAATTTTCTTCTTTTCTGCTGAAATCATATTGCAGTAATCGTTGAGCTAGATGCACCTTATTAACATAAATTAAAAGTTCAGCTTTGTGTTTTTTGTTTGCTCGTGCGTAATTATTTACATTGGATAATAAAAAGGTTTTTTTAACAAAAAGCGTTAATTTTCTATATATTCTACATGGGTAGCTAAAAAAGGCATGCTGTCCTTCTGAACTCATTTCGTATTCATACGCAATTTGCGTTTATTTGATATAGATACGTCATCATATAAAACAAACACAAAAATGTTAGCTGCTTAGCAAAACAACTGAAAAGTTACTTCGATGGCCCATTTTTTGTTTCACAAAATTTCCATGAAAAGCAGTAAAAGTTTTAGGTTACCTTGCCAACTAAAGTTTCAAATATAATCTAGAGGTTAATACGTCATCGTATTACTATGCTCCCAAGTTTTATGATTTATTAACGTTAATTGAATTAGAAGCAAAAAAAATAGAAAAGCAGATTTTAAATATTATATTGGTTCCAGATATAAAAACACAACCGCGCTAACCCTTAAAAAATGTGTGCTTGTGGAACCAAATTTGCGAAATCTGTGGCAATCTGGGATGCGTAGGACAGATTTTATGAGCGATAAAAGTGTAAAGTATTGCTGTGAGGATCATTTTAACGTAAGTATCAAAATAAAATCGCTGGAATTTAAAGAGCCTGTTTTTGTAAGTTAGAGAAAGACATGAAAAACTGCTTTGTTTCAAAACTGATAAGAATGAAACCGAAAATTGGTTTTTAAGCACTGGATTATAAAAACGATTAAAAAAATATGCACATCCGTAAATGGAGATAAGTAAACCCAAAAACATATCACCCGTCAATACTGGACGATACTTTGTTAAGAACAAAAAAATCAAAAAATGTAAAAGAAGACAACGATATACTCAGCAAAGACTAGCCAAGACCATTGAATATAATATAGGGACATGGGACAACCTGAAGTAATACAAATACTGGATTAAAACAAACTGCAGATATTTATTGGAATTGCCTGTGAGTCCATATGGACTTTTTACAGGTTTTATATTAACAATATATAAACTACTAGTATAATCTGTAATGAAAAAACCAAATAGAATAAGAACTTGAGATTTTGAACGTAGTAATAACTAATTATGTATTCTTAGAGAAATAAATATATAATTTATTATAAATTTATCTGTTAATTAACCATCCACGAAGCTTCTTTTTCAGCTCAGAAATTTTCTTTATGTTTTTAGAAGGAAATTCATTTAGTAATTTTGGAATATAATAATAAATTGAGTTTCTTCCGTAGAAATTATTGTACCTATTAGTGATGAAAGTTATGGATGACGGTCGAATGTTATATGTAGTTTCTTGGACCTGTTGAAATCTTTTATTAAAATAATATTTAAAAATGGTAATATAATCCCGTAACTGATCAATTTTCAAAATTTCAAGCTCTTTCCTTATGTCATCTGTTCTTTTATTGTTATTTTTTATAAGCTTTAAGAAATTATTTTGCGACTTTAATAGAGGTTCCAGGTGTATTGTATATGTATGACCATAAATCATCAGACCATATCTTATTATTGTATTATTTTTGATTGCACTGGCAAAATTGTTCGTAATTGATAGCATGTATATAACAGGCTTTTTAATTTGTTAGATACATATTCTATGTGTCTAGTTCATTTCATATCTTTTGCACTATTATTTCAAGATATTTGACTTCATTTAGAAAGTCTATTTTGTGGCAAGAACTGCAATTAACTAAATTTCCAGAAAATAAGCATTTCTCGTTATGACTTCGTAGAATGTAATTTATGCTAGAATTTCCAAATTGAAGAGCTTGAGTTTTTTTTATTGTTTATAAAAATATAATGTTGTGTAAACCATTTTGATATTAAATTGAAATCATTCTGCAATTTCTGCAAACATGTATTTTCCCTAATGCCTGTTGATAATATTGCAGTATCATCAGCGTATTGATAAGTATTACACAATAAACCATTTGTTCGAGGTATATCTTTACGTATAAGTTAAATAACGTTGGTGATAAAATACATCCTTGCGGAACACCGAAATGTGTTTGCTTTAAATCACTGTAACAATTGTTAATTTTGACAGTCTGTGCTCGATCTGTTAAAAAACTTTCGAATAATTTGTAAACTGTGCCTCTTACTCCGGAAGCTTTTAATATTCGAAGAAGTATAGTCCTGTCTATTGTATCAAAAGCTTTTGATAGATCAAGAAATATCGCGGCTGCATGCTTTCTGTCATTTAAAGTTACATTAATTTTTTCAACAAAATCCAATAATAACGTTTCTGTATTCTTTCTTTTTCGAAAATCAAATTGTGTATTAGGTATAATCGAGAATTTATTCAAGTAGCTATTTAATTTGTCATTTATATATTTCTCTAAAATTTTTTCTAATGATGGAAGATTCGAGATTGGTCTGTAGTTATTAATATCATCTTTTTTACCATTTTTATAAACTGGAGTAACTGTTGATATTTTCATTTTTTCTGGAATTTCACCATTTCTAATCATTAGATTTAAAAAATGTAGTAAAATATCACACAGTATATTTAGATTATTCTTTATGTCTTTCATTCTGATGTTGTCATATCTAGGAGCTTTATTTACGTCAAATGTTTGTATTATATTGTGCAAATCAGTTGAGGTCATAGATGGTAAAAAAAACGATTCTAGTTGAGTATCAATTATTACCTGTTGATGTGTATTATTGGTCTTTCTTAGTTTGTCGATAATTGAAATAAAGAGGTTGTTAAAAGTATTTGTTAGTTGTTTTATTTCTTCCTCTGTAGCAATATCTTTAAAGTTTTTTAAACAAAACTGTTTTCTATTATTGTTACCTTTTCCTAGTCTGTTATTTAAGATTGACGAAATTCCTGATATGTTAGAACTATTTTTACGTATCTCTTGGTAGTAATAATTATCTTTAGCTTTCTTTATTTTTTTCTGAACTGTATTTCGTAATGCTTTGTATTTTCTAAATAAAGTTCGATTTTTGTTTGATTTGTAAGTACTCCACATATCGTTTTCAAAAGAAATTTCGTTAAGTAGTTCATCTGTAATCCATGGGTTATGTACTTTATATTTTCTATTTTTATTGTACTTAATAGTTCGTGTCGAAAATTTGTATATTAAAGAAAATGCTGCCACAATTTTCTCGTATAGTTGTGTAACGTTATTAATATTCATTAATTTTTCCCAATTTACTTGTTTAATCATATAATTGATTTTCTCATTATGTATAACGTATCGAATTGTATCTTCGTTTGCTTCTAGTGTATTATAATCAGCCAAGAAGTTTATTCCTATTATGTAATGATCTGCTATTTTCTAGTTAATAACAAACGGTTTGTATGATTCGTTTTCAAATCGAATTACTACATGGTCTAGACAAGTAGACACTAAGTTATTCTGTATCTTTTCTTCTCGTGTGGGGGAATTAATTAAACTTATTAAACCATAAGCATTTAATAAATTAGTATATTTTCGTAACCCTTCTTTGTTTAAGCTTAATAAATCGAAATTTATGTCTCCTATTAGTAGAATATTCTTTACATTATGTACTTCATCTAACCATGATTCTAATTCTAGAATGAAATTATTTTTATTTAAATTCGGAGGTCTATAAATACAATTTATTAGGCAACTAAATAAAACTTTAAAGCTTATTCTTTTCTCTACTTGTAATACCATATTTTCAGCAAATGCAAATTTTTGATGATCCATCTCTTGAACTATAATATTATTTTTAATGAATATGCATATCCCTCCTCCTCTTTTGAAATCTCTACATAAAATAAACTTTTGAAATGTATTTAAGAAAAAAACTGGACTTTCTTCTTGCTTAATTCCAATTTCTGTAAGAACTATTATATCTATAAATCCTAAATTATCTTTTATAATTGCCTCAAATTCAGCCCAATGCTTTTTCAGGCTGCGTATATTTACATGAATTATATTAAATTTTAATTTTATTGAGATTTTCACATTATGTGTTTTCCATATATGTAAATTTTCCAGAACAGTTTCTTTCATACTTTTATTCGTGATTTGGTTAATCTTCTTCATTGTTTTAAATAAAAGTCCATATAAAAGTGTTTAAATTAAATAATTAGAACTAATTGATAATGTAACCTAATATATACAAGTCTTTTACAATTTTTTTAAGTCCTCTTCACTATTGATCAAAATAGCTGGTTTATTTTCTTCTATCTTTATCCAGAGTTTTCCATTTTTAAACCATACAAACTTGTATGATTTTTCCTTTTGTAACTTTTTTGCTTCTGACCACAGTCCTTTATAATACTGTGTAAGGTGTTTCATGTAATTCAGGAAATAAATTGGTTACTTTTGGTTTTCTGGATTTGTATTTTTCTATAGACTGATCTCTTTTCATTTTATTAGTAAATTGCACTACTATTGGTCTATTTTCTTTTTTATTAAACGTGTTGATTCTTTGTGCAGTATCTTTATCAGTGATGTTTAAATCCATAATTTTTCCTAAATGTTTTACAAGTGTATTAATATTCTCTTGACAAGCTTCTGGAATACCGCTTATGATGGCATTCTTATTTCTGGAATATTGTCTGTCTTGCTCTACAGATATTTTAATTTCTCTAATTTCTTTCTCCAGTTTCTTATTTCTTTATTTTAGAATTTGATTTTCTTCTCTTATTTTTTTTTAATTTTTTTTGGATTTCTTTTAATGTAACGTTGCACCTATCCATTATTTCATTATTAAATTCTGCTGACTCTTTGCACTCATGTACTTCATTACTTAGAATTTTGATATTATCAGCCATAACTTTCATTTCCGTTTTGAATATTTCTCTGATTGCCTCTTTTAAATCTTCAGTACTGTTGTTTTCTTGTTTGAAAATTAAAGCATCTAAATTTTTTTGTCGTTTTAATTTTGACATCTTTGATATTTTATATTGTATTACTGCAAATATATAAAGATTTGAATTTTAGGCAATGGCGAAGTCCTGAAAAGGACCGTCTGGATGGTGTTGTAGAGAGAATTTATTAATCTTCTGTATTAGTAAAAAATGAATTTTTCTGGCACCAACACTGACATTGACACCGACACATGACACACTCAATTAAATGGAATTGCATCGCTAAGAAAAACCACAGGTAACTTTAACGTTGGCAGTGAGTACGAACAGGCAGTAGATCGACTTAAAGTGCTTTATTGTTTTTCATAGTATTCAAGGTTCAAACCAATTGTTAAAACAATTATTCCAGCCTTCAGTTGGCACAGTCACAATTGTCATTTTGAATTCATTGACGGCTTCCGGCAACTGAAACTGTTGATCGCGCAGTCCATTCTTGATCCTTGGAAACATAAAAAGACCATTGGAACTTACGTCGGAATTGCACAAAGGAGATTTAATAATTAAATATTTTGCTGCTCCAAAAATTCAATTATCTTTCGAGCTGCAGGCAAACTCGCATTGTCTTGATGGAAAATGATCTGTCGTTCTTGGTTGGTTTTTAAGAGCACGGAATTACTTCTGGCAAACAAACGGTTGTATACCAATTATCATAAACCGTTTTTTGATATTGTAAAGAAACTGTAGCCACATGCCCTGCTCTTCAGACAAGCGCTGTGACAATCTTCTTTGACACACTGTGGCAACGGATAACTTTTGTTGAATTTCTCTCATCTTAAAACACCCACACAGCGGATTGACCTTTATTTTTGGGTTCATAGGAATAAATCCATAATTCACTACCATTCACAATGTTGTATAAGCTTTCTTTGTTGTACCGGCTCAAAGATTTTCAGCACCAATCGACGCGAGCCGCCTTTTGATCTCTAGATAAAAGATGCGGGATCCAACGGTAAAGTAACTTTTTCAAATCCAATTCATTATGTAGGACCTTTTAAATTGAGATATTTCAAATGCTTAAGGATGTTTCAATCTCGCGATGTCAATCTAATCAGCTGATGTACAGTATCAATGTCTTTCTGGGTGATTACTATTCTTGATGGACCTGTGCTGGATCGTCGCCGAGAGTAGTGCGTCCAGGTTGGAATTCTCAGTACCAGCAGGAAATTATCGATTGATATGGTGCTTAATCACCAAAAAAGATTATTGCGCAAAAAATTTTCTTAACTCATTTCCATTTTTTCCGGCGACTTGTCAGCTTTAAAAATTCATTGTGACTAAATCACTTAAAGCATCTTGATAAAACTTTGAATTTGGGTTAACGAAATATTGAGGTAAATTTTGACTCTTGACGTTTCGTTAGTGGCGCCCTCTATGCGACTATATACAACACTAAAAAGACAGCTTCCGTATATTGACGAAGAGTAGTTGTCCACGAGCAAAAGAGTATTATAGGTTGACATGCCGACTTTTAGGTTTATTAATAGATTATAGAATTTAAAGGATATTGATCACTTTAGATATTGTAAGGAGTTGTTACGTTATGTTAGATTTTTATTCAAATATCTCTAATTATTGTCGGTTACTTATATTGAAATATAATACTACTTACATTTACTATTAGTATTCGTTTCCATAGAAAATCTGGCTAATAGAATTAACACTCCTAGACGATTCTGCGAGGTTATTCCTTGAAATTGGTTGAGTTTTGTTTTGAGTCGTTGAAATAGGACTCCAAAAAGAGGATTTTTGATGTTTTACCAAATCTAGTTTAGTATGGAAAAAAGACGAACGGTTTTTACCCTAATTTACAAGTATTAAGGTTGCAATGATTTAAAATTATTGATTTAACGCTTCCCTTAACTTTTTTAGCTCTAAGTCCAGGTGCGATATCGTAACGACAGCTAGACACTGATATCAGAAATGTCCCTTTCAAATTAGTTTGTATGAACGCCCGCCTCAGAGCGATCTGTAAGTGTGATAAAATTCGATTTACTAACCTAATTATGCTATAACGAGTATGAATAATACATCCGCAGAATTTAATTTATAGAATTCACACCAACATCAAGCAGTACCTGTATGTGAACGTGTAATTGTGTATACTAAAGGCTTTATTCAACAAAAACTTGTAGTCCAGTCATTAGGTGCTCAAAAAGGGCAAATAAAAGAAAGTTTTGATGGAGTTTTGATCTTTGGTATTACATGGTATTTTGGATTGCTAAACACGAATCAAAGGTTTGCCGACAAGAATTTTTCCGCGAAATAGGTTTTTCTCCCAAGAAACGTGTAAAAACGGACTTTTGTCGGTTTTTTCAAAATAAGGTTGAAATTATGCATTTTACGTAAAAGTCTACCCAGTATGAAACTAAAGAAGATACAATTTTCTACATTTTATATATTTATGGGGTTTTTCTCGGATTATTAGTTTATCCGCGAGGGCGGCGCGAAAATGGGTGTCAAACGCAAAAACTCTCAATAACTGGAATTACGGCACGAAATTGATTAATTAACACAAAAACTATCTATTTTACGCAAATGTTGACCATATATTACCATTTGGCTGCTAGCGCACGTAGAATCAATCAGGCAAAAAATGTCTGGGTGCTACTAAATACTTTATTTACAGATATCGAGAGCTTAAAGTAACATTAGTAGTAAAAAAAAATGGAAATGACCTTTGTGCAGCATGTTTCTGAACAGATCCAAAATCACGGTATTTCATTTTACAGTTCAGGACAGCATGTAGGCCTAAAGTACGCAAGAATTGTACGGGACAACAAAGATAGGACCAAGATGTATGAATGGTTACTGCAGCATTTCCCTTTCTCTCAAAACCGGAATTTATATTCAATCAGTACTGGTGTTGTGGCTGACGGACGAGTCAACTGCCATAAGGCTTGGGAACTGGGCATCAAGGACATCAACAGAATTTTGAATACCGCTTTGTCCTTGGTTTCATAAAATGAGATAGTAATTATAGTTGGAGAGAATGTAAACCTTTTGGTTATTTTGATAGGTCTCTGAAAGGTTGACAACATATTCTTCTTGAAACATGGGAGAGAGAACGTTCTTTTAGCTACTTCTTCACCTCTAGATACTGTGAGTTCACTGGTAGCAGAAAACATCCTCTTCCTACACGCAATGAGCGGTTACGATACAACATCAGCAATGTTCAAACAAGAGAAAATGAAGTTGCAGATGTCGATGACCAGCTGGAACTCTTCTAAAAGAAAGGGGAAATGAATATGAATAATTAATATTACTTTTTTACTACTAATGTTACTTTAGGCTCTCGATATCTGCAAATAAAGTATTTACTAGAACCCAGACATTCTCGTCCTGATTGATTCTACGCGCGCTAGCAGCGAAATCGTTTATCTCAGATACACAAAATTAAGCCAATTACATCACCTTTAATATAATATACGGTCAACATTTGCGTAAAATAGATAGTTTTCGTGTTAAATCTCCGTACAGTGCCGTAATTCCCGTTATTGAGAATTTTGACTTTTGACAGCCATTTTCGCGGCCCTCTTTCGGATGAACTATTAATCGGAGAAAAAAACCTTAAATACATAAAATGTAGGAAATTTTACCCTTTTTAGTTTCTATGCGGTCGACCTTCACGTAAAATGCATAGTTTCGGAGTTATTTTGAAAAAACCGAAAGAAGTCCTTTTTTCTACACGTTTTTTTGGGAAAGAAATCTATTGCTCAGGAAAATTCCTTTTAGCAAACCTCTGCTTCGTGTTCATCGACCCAAAATACCATATAGTACCACAAATCAAAACTCCACCAAAACTTTCTTTTATTTTCTACTAAATGCCTGGACTATTAGTGATATACAAAATTACTTAGTTAGCCTGAGTTAATATACAATATCGAAACGATTTGTCATAGATTTTTATGGCCCGGTTGCATAAGGCATTGTTAAATCAAATGATCGAGTTAATCGCAGGATTAGCTTATTTGATTGGATAATTCTGAATTCTACAATATGTCTGATTGGTTAATTTAGTCATCACTTTGAGATATAGTACCGGACCTATTAGTTATTATTAGGGCTCGGATTTATAAACATTTATAAATTTCAAACTATGTGTTCCTGTATAAAAATATTTAAAGAACATAATTGTATTCACTCTCAAGATCATATACCACTCATACATTAAACAAAACCTATGTAAATTCAGCTTGGTATGTGTTTTACTGTACGTCAAACACTTGAAAATGCTTATAAATCCGAGGCCTAGTTATTATTATATTATTAGTTATTATATTTAGATATTCTCCCGTGCTGCAGTCTTTAAGGTATGAGGGTAAATAACAAGTTTTTGCAAAGCGTCTCAAAGAAACAGTTGAGGAACGTGGTAGATCAAACGATGACGATTCCAGTCCCAAATCGTTAGTATTCCTAACTAGAAGCTGGAACTCTTCTGAAGATGCTTCAGTATTGATTGTGGTGGACTTTGTGTGTTAACGCCACTCCATTCATGGCCATCGGCATCATCTTCATTTTCATTTCTTTTTGTAACAGCTAAATACCTGTTTGACACGGTTACTTTTGGTGATCTGATAGTGTTAGCCGTAGATAAGTAGATAAGTCTACTTCATTAACAAGTGGTTCGTATTTAGAAATATTTACGTGTCCTTTATGAAAACAAGTCCGAGGTTTTTTAACCATGATGGCAACGATTCACGACTGGTGATCTGTATCATGAGTGCATTTTTAAATTGTGTGACTATGTAGAACTCTATTGTCTACCAAATCGAATCATTTTTAAGCGTTCTACCACAGAGTAATCAATATAAGTAGAGGAACAATTACAATGTTTTAAATGTAACCCAAAAACGTACCGTATAATAGGTGGCGATATACTTAGCCATCTATAGGACGATACAAAAAGTTTAACAGCATTTTTCCGCACCTAAAACTACAATACATTTAATAAACGAAAAATATTTAGTTGTAGAATAGACGTACTTAATACCTCTTCGTGTTATTGCAATCATTATAAAACAAAAAAAAAAGTATTATTTATGTTGCCAGTGATGACAGCTGGATTTCAGTCAAAACACGAATGAATGAAATCTGATACATTTGAGGGCATACAATGAAATTCTTAATTATATATTTCTTAAAGGGCTTGAACGGTCAAGACTAAACTAAGAATTAGAACTTATATTTTTACTAAAGCAAAATTCTGTAATCATCATTTTGAACGTCTGGAGAAATAATTCAAAGTCCATTAATTTATAAAAATAAACTTTTCTTTAAATTCTAGTAAATAAATGATTTAGTTATTGTTAGACTACAATATATGTTTGTTTTTTGCGGCTTGTTTTTGTAACGCTGCACTTCTACTATACATATGTAAATACTACTTGTAACACGTAGTTTGTATGTAGTTCGTATTTAAGAAATGAAACTTTTTCGTGTATTACTGGACCGGACAGAATAAAAAGTGTTTTCTTATAAATCACTTCACATTTGCAGGTATTTCCAGTTTAGACTTTTAGAAATTTTTTTTGTTTACTTGTGTATTTCTTTTTCAAAACAGTATTCTTGAAAACAGTTTTGTGATTTCAGTAATGAATGGATTTGCTAAGATTTCGTTTTGATCCATTCTATATTAAAAAAAGTAAAGTAATATAATAGTGTCTGGCTATTTTTCAGGTGGAAGGCCATAATTTGAAACACAAGATGCAAGCCATATGCTACAAAAAAGTTAACGTGTCTCCATGCAGCTTTGAATGTCCATAACTGTGTAATTAAGACAAACTGAGTATAAGTTCTACAGATGTATGCACAAAGAATTCGGACAGAAGATTATCGGTTTAACTCTAAGAGTAAGTGCAAAACAATTTGCAGTTATTGCAACTGTCAGTTAGTTAAAGCTATTCCCAACATAGTTTCCAAATTTGGTTAATTTAGTTTTGCTTTTATTAAGTAGGTAAAGAGTCTAAATGGAAATTAGCGCTGCCAAATTTTATCAATTATTATACTCATAAGAATAAAAAATACCTCTAAATACTTTTTTGCAATGAAAATTCCAAGAAGCACACTTTATGGTATTTGTATACGAACTGATACAGAAAAAGTAAAGGGATCTAGAAGACCTGCCAGAAAAATATCACCAATGTTCTTGCAAGTTAGAATTAGTCTTTGTTAACTTCAGTAAAATATTGTTTTAAAAGCTTATTTTCTAACAACCAAAGACACGTCTTGCTTTCTTGAGATATTGCAGACATAATTTCGGTGCAATTTTGTATATTTGCTCAAGTTTACGACGACTAATTTCAAGTTTACGGTGAGCCACCTGCAAGAGCTTCTTTTTCCTTTAGTAACATTATTATGGAAGGTCTTCCAGATTCTTCCAATTTTTTTGCGCCATCAACTCTTTGACCTCGTGTACGAATACCATAAACTGTGCTTTTTGGGAATTCTCATTGCGACAAAATATCTAACAGTATAGGACTTTTTTGTCCTTATGACTATCATAAAATTTAGCAATAGCTTCGTGCCGCGAATTTTCATTTGAGCAGTGCATACTTTTAAGAGCAAAACTGAATTAGCCAAATTTTAAAAATATGTTGGGAATATCTATAGCTAACGGACAGCTGCAAGCTAACATGTTCTCTTAGTGTTTAAACCGATTGTCTTTTGTCTGGATCTAGTCTGCTGGGAGAGTGATTTTTGGTATTTTTAAAATTCCAATGAAAACATTTCTTTTTATCAAAAGTCGCAAAACTTAGCCAGATGTTTTTAAAGTGTTGGTTCTCATTTGGAGAACACATGTCTAGCAATTAACGATCAATTATTTTTATAGAATTCTTTTGGATTCGTTGTGATATGACTTATAAGGAATAAAAAAGTCACAAAAATGAAATTTGCTGTAAGTTCAACACTTGGCCGACAACCGTACGAGTTGCACATATCCCCATAACGTTGTTCCTCTACCCATATTTATTTCCGCTATGGTTCTACTTGATTATTGTTACTTGGGATTTACAGACTAGCGAGTAAGGCTAGATGCGATGTCGTTATTTGCTAAGTAGTGCTTAATATCAGCCAACGGGAACGTAGTAACTGTCTGAATGTTTATTGTATTTCTCCTGATTGATTAGTTTAGATATGAAAATAACAGACTGAAGTGGATTTAAAACTTGAGAGAATCTTATTATCTTTATCCAATACTAACAGAAACTACGTTGTTCGGTTACAAAGAACATGAATTATTGCTTAAACAGCAAAATCACCATAGGTAGATGGTAAAAACGGATGAAAAAATAAGGTGGCACAAGAGGGCATGCCGAACACTAAAAACACACTTTCAAAGAATATCATAAGTTCGGACATGGAAAAGCAAAAAGAAATCAAGAGTAGTCTCTGTATTACTGTAAGTGAGTCCACATTCAGTCTTTCAAAACAAGCAGTCGCTTTTATCAAAGTACAGCGCGTAGCGAGAAAACAAGATTTGATTGTGAAGAAAATGGGATAGGTTGAAATAATTTTTTTAACTCTTGAATGGCAAAGAGTCTGATGTAACTCAAAGAAGCTGAAGTTACTTGGCACAAGCAATCGTTCTTGAACAGCTTCCGTATGATATGAAACTTACACCTTGTAACTAACTGTATTAGGTTCTTTACATTTGTTAATAATTAATAGAAAGGTAGTGTTTTCCAGCCAGACATCAGTTAGCTGTAACATCAGATGCAGAGAGTGCATTAACTTAAAAATAGGTAAAGAGGAAAAATTTTTTGGTAATTGGTTTTTGGATTGAAGAAGTGTATTGACTGATTGCACACTAAATGATTTTAAAGACTTTTTTTAAAATAAAACTAAACAATAAAATTTTCCTAGCGTCTTGCCTAATAGGTATAACTATCAACTAACTAATACCTCAGTAGCTATTTCAGTGGAGTAAATGCAAAAAGAAGTTAAAATTACAAATGATATAAAAACGTCAAGTATTGCTAATTGTGCGATACAAGATATTCCAGATTAACTGATAAGTGATTATAATTATTCTTCATCCTTAACAATTCATTAACCATTACAGATTACAATAATAAAGAACGGCCTTGGAAAGCCCATATTTCTCATTGGAGTTCCTAACTTTCAAATATTATACTGCTAAATTATGTTCAAAGAGAAATAATTTTTAAAGACCTTTAATATTATTTTTTATCCTGAAATACATGCTTGTTTATTTAGTGCTTTCAGAAACAAAGTTAATTTTCATAATAAATTCTAGATAAATAATAAACAAGCACCGAAAATATTTCAAAAGTCACCATTAACACACTGTCAAAGTTTTTTATAGGAAATAAAGGAACATCCTAAGAATTTTTATTGCGACAAAGTAGAAGTACTAAAGCTTGTAACGCACGTCACTTTTAGTTTATTTTCTCAATTTCTTTTTTTATATGTAGAAAATTTGCCACAAAAATATAAATTTATCTTTACAAAGTAAAAAGAAAAATATTATTATTGTTGTTGTGCAATAATTCAACAATTCTGCAGACTATCAGGAGAAAAAATGGTTTTCCTGGGAATAAATAGCCCATTTATACGCAAATTTTACCAACCACAAACGAATTTTGAATTTGAAATAGGACGAACTCACGTACAAAACTTTCTTATTTATCAATGAACAATGGAAACTGTCTCTTTTGATAAAAAAAATGACAAATACAAGTACTAAATATGTGAGTTAGTTTTAAAATGAATCCGGTGATGTTTTATTCATAAAACGATGCAATTGCTGTAACTGTTTACACATAATTGTTTCAGTGTTTAATCCTCATGATAATTTAAAACAGTATTGAATACTGAATAGATGCTTATTTATGCAACAAAGGATTTGCAATAATGGAAATTTATGGTTTAATGCATTAATATTTACGGTCATTCCGTTTCGTTTTGTTTCAGTTGCGACTGAATCCTGCACGTTTTCAACTTTCACCCGATCAGAAATATCTCCTGCTGGCCCAAAATGTACAAAAATTATTTAGGCATTCTTATCTTGCTCAGTATATAGTATACGACATAGAAACTGGGTATGTAATAAATCACTGTAAAGTTTAATGAAATGAATTAATTTCCGTGTTTCCCTTTACAGAAATGAATTTCCTGTTCGGCCAACACCAGATACTGATGGTCATCCATATCTTCTATTAGCAGAATGGTCCCCGAGAGGTCAGGGATTAGTAATGGTGCATAATTATGATATTTATTACAGACCTTCTCCCACATCGCATGCAGGATATCGAATCACAAAATCTGCAGTACCAGGGGTTGTTAGTCATGGCGTTCCTGATTGGTTATATGAAGGTAGTGGAAAAATGTCTAAGTAATTATTTTAACTATTTGTATAATAAAAACATTTATTCATTAAACTTCATAAATTTCACCTACTTATAAACACGAAATAGAAATTACAAAGTGTAAGTAGGATTTGGAATGGAAAATTAAAAATGAAATATTTTAACAGAAGTAACTCATTGAGCAACCTGGATTTCTCTTTTTAAGTCGTGAATCTTTAAACACGTTATTACAGTTTGCGCTTCAATTTCTCACTGCATGTTACAAATACCTAGGGGTTATCTATTCTTGTTTTGTTTCCAAATAAGCACAGCTGCCCTTGGGACTGCAAAGGTTCAATTACTCTTCTACATTTACAGTTGAGTAAATTAGTTTTGGCATCAACAACCTTTAACAATGGTATTTTAACATGATAAATATCAATGCTTTTTTCTACTGTTGTGTTTCTCAATCTCAATGATTTCCTATATGAGAAGCAAATCTGGGATATGATGTCCGGCTTAAGAAATATTTATAGTTACGCAGCATTTATTAATATCCGCTCCTGCTGGACCTCATTTGTCATGATGCTACAATTTTGATCTTAGTTTACCAGCAGACCCTTTATTAATATAGAGAATACCAGTATGGCTTTGGCGAACTTAAAGTTGATTTTAAAAAAGTAATTTTTAGCTTTAATGCGGTTATTAACAATAAAAAATGCTACGCGCTGAACGTTTCAAGTTCATGTATTTTTAATATCTTAGAAACAACATGAAAGCCTGAGATCTAATTATCTCATGGTTGTTGCTAGGTCTGCTTCCCTAGTTGAAGCTATCAGCAGACGTGGATAGTTGGAAAAACAACAACACGCGTTGTAATAGAAACGTTACATCACCGAGAGAAAATTATAAAGCTGTTTCTTTCAGGATTGTTCTTGATTTAGCAAAATAAGAAATATTTTCCGTTCTCTTCATTTTTATATAATGCATCAAAATTGAGGAAATTTAATTTGTCTACAAATAATGTATTTCCGAAATAGAAACAAAATAATACCATTCATTCTGCATCATATATTTTAAGTATCTCTTGTCATAAAAAAAAAACATATTTTAATGTAATATATCATTCTGAAGATGTAAATCAAATCATCTGTTATGATTAAAATCCCGAAAGGAATTGGATAGTGCTGCCACCAACATAGATTAATACGAGTGTCAGCGTGCTAGTTTATGTTCTAATAAAATTGCCACCTTATTCTCTTCTCTCTCTTGTACTCGGAACCATTCTGTTTTGAAATTAAAAAAGTCCATTTAATCTTTCTAAACTAGTCCCTATAATTAAGCAAACTTCGTGTTTGTTTTCTTTACGTTTTCGTAGCCAACGGTAATATTAGGCTCAATCTGTTTCCCTTTATAACACTAACGACAGCATTAATATTAACTGATAAATTCTGAAATTCTGGATTGTTTGTAGTTTCTAAAGAAACCTAAAGCAAATTACTTCAGTTATTGAAATTTTCCCAAAATGAGAATTTCGTTGAAATTCTAAGTTTTTATTTAACTGCAAATTTACAACTTAAAAATTTTATTCGTTAATAGCAAGTCTACGGTTCAATGCAACAGGCTACATCGTAATTACACACTTTTGACTCGCTAACTCTTTTAGGTTTGTTTTTTTAGTTTTAATTCCTTTGAGTGCTTCTATTGACTATTTGCTTAGTTTCTAGAATATTTTGTAACGGGAAAAACCTGAAAAAGCGGCCTAATGCCCGTTACGGATATCGGAAAATGTTCAATCCCGTAACTTCAAGCCGAAAACTAAACTTACCTCGAATGTTATAAGATAAAAGCTCACACTCACAGCAACTCTAAATATATCTTGCAGATGGTAAAAAATAAGGGCACCAGAAGCTGAAAGTTGAAAGGAAACCATAAGCCAACCTACGCAGCTTCTCGTAGGTTGACACTCTGTATATGGACTACTCACAAAATATCACCCTGTATATGGGCTCCTCACAAAATATCACCCTGTATATAGGTTCTCACACAAAATAACACTCTGTGTATGGGCTCACCTGAATTTTTCACAGTAGACACTTTTTTATCAAAATACTGAAAACATGTTGCTTGACGTTCTAGTTTCATAAACGCTGATTACCCAAAATTTTACTGGGGTGATTGACTTAATGCACCCTCACTTATCAAACAAATATTAAAATATATAACAATCTGGAACCTGCTAGTCACTCAAGTACGTCGATATTTCAAGCTAAAATTACGTTATTCTTATACACAGTAATTTGTTTATTTAAACCCTTCTGAGGATCCAACGGATGGCTCGCCCTGCTTAAAGAGATAAACACAAGTACACAAATAAAACCCCTTACAGGTATACTTAAATAAAGCGCAAAAAGGAACTTGAATTTATTAGAACAATAATGAAAAGGAAAAAAAAACAAAAAACGCTAAAATGTATAAAAAAAGACTAAACTTCTTTTGCAAAACTATAAATTTCCAAAGTGGGTATTTATAACTTGATTTTCTTTACTCATAAGCAACCACAAACCAAATAATTACTTTTAGTTTAGCGTAAAAAGAGACAAGCAATTAAAACTTAATTCTACCTTCGAACGTTCCTTTTACAAACTATTATAATCTTCAATTTAAGTTTTAGAAGATTTCATTCAAAACTTGTAAATTATACGTTAAACATCAATAGAATTTAATCACAAATAATAATGTAATAAATTTCTTACGTACTAATTCCTGGGCTTTCTTTCGGAGTTTACTAGCCTGAGTGCAGAAGGAACTCCCCAAAATAATAAATGATACTGGCCACGGGTTTTAGATAGTTTGTTGAGCGATCAAAACTTGCTCGCTTGGCTTTAAGTTTATTACACAAACGCTTATAAGTACTTCAGCATTAATTAAATTAAAACGTTTTCAAAATTGTTCTCAAAAGAAGTTATTTGTCCACAACACAGTGTCTATTGCGATAATCGGATGGTTTATACAGAGTAACAAAACATCAAATTCACTGCATTTATGGCCAGCACACAAATTTTTCCTGACGCATAAACACTGACTCTTGTATTTTGACTGTAAACCAGCCTTTCTTGCAAACATAAAAATGCTGAAACATAAACAAAATTTCTAGGAATTGATAAACCATAAAAAGGTTTAGACCTTTATAAAAACAATTCTACACTGAAATACGGCACGTACGTATGATAATTAAAACTTATCGAACCTTAAACAAAAAATCTTTGACAACATAAACAATTTAATCAACGTTTTAAGATGAAATAAAATAATAAATTCATAATAAATGAATACATTTCGAAAGAAACTCAAAGCAGTGCAGCATCCGGATAGGTACGCAATATTAGAAAATGACATTACAATTTCCATATCAACTTGAGCTAATTCGTTCAGAATCCCTACATTATTGTTACTGCGAAAAATATGTTTTTGATGTTCTATTACCTTCCAAAGTTATCAAAGTTCAAACTAAAACTTCCTGATATTAAATTCTTTCATGATCATCAAACACAGTTAAATTATTGTTTTATTAAAAAATATTTTAATCTTTTTTTTGTTTAAAGCGTCTCGTTTCTGCTGTGGTCATCAACCTAGCAAGATCTAGCCACCGCAGAAATTTTTCGTTCCTTACTAATTTTTTGCCCATCTCAAGGTGTTCCAAAATAATTTCAATTACAGTATTCACAAACATGACTGACTGTAAGACATTAAAGGAGTCATCGAGTTTTCAAGGTGGTATTGCTAACCAATATCAAAAATTTTGTATGGAGTCGCTTGTTGCATCAGGCCACAATGCCTTGCAATTCTTGAACACGGGAAATTTACAGTTGCATTTAAAATCAAAATTCTAGCCAAATTTAATTTAGGTAAGGTTGTTGTTTTAATTTATTTTTATGTCATTTTGGTGTTTACCTTACGGATATTAACCATTTAAGTTGTTCAATAAGTACACTACTACTTTAGATACTCGAAATTCTCAAACTCTAATTGTACATTCGGGTGGTTCAAAAAACTCGTATGTCGCCGATCTGAATAATTGTTTGCAGTTTTGTGCCTTTAGATGAGATATTAAAATGTATCAAATTTTGGCCCAATCGGACAACATTCACAAGTACCGCATCGAGCTTGATGTTTGAAAAATTGGTAATTTTCATGTTTTTTCGAACTTTTGTTTTCCTAGGCACGAAAGGGGGGCTCCAAAGTAACGAAGATATTTTGTTATTGATAGTACGATAACTGAGAAACATTTTGACGCAAAGTTCATCAAAATCTGTTGAGTGGTACCAAAGCTGCAACCATTTTCCCAAACTACCGAGTAGATAGGGATACTGGGGCTAAGTCACAAACTCATCATTATAACCACATGTTTACGGTGGGTAATGGACAGCAGATGCTACTGACACTTTTGGTATACACATTTATTGTAATTTTGACACGTAAGGCAACAAGAAAATATTTTTTCCGCTAAAATTTGAATCAGGTGGTTGAAAATGTAAGGTCTAAAAGCACAAGAATTGACTTTTTTAACAGACAGACTTTATTTACATAATTCGACAGGACATTAAAACGATTCCTGCAATTCTCGTTTTGTGGTCGTCGATTATTTTTGCCGGTACTGCTGTACCACCTAAAAAAAAAGAAAAAAAAGTGAATCAGACTAACTATATGTGAACTGAAATGTAACAATCATAGCAAATGGCGTACCTGCAATAAAAATTGCTTTTGTGCCTCATTTGTTGTAAACTTCTAATTAAATTCTGCTATGAGTTTCACTGCTCTTTCCGCTGATAATCTTAATTGCTTCCATATATCCGCTGTCCTTAGGCCACGAAACTGGATCCTTTTTAAGAAACTTGGTGTCAATTTCAAATCTCTGGTAACATCGTTTTGATTTCGAAGAAACCAGTGCAGCTAGCAAATCTTTCTTCAGGAAATCTTTCAGATCGTTAACTTTGAAGAAAATCTTCTTTTTAATTTTGGTGTCTTCCTCTTCTACTTCTTTTCCTGTAATATATTGTGTGCCATTCTTCGTTTTTGTTTTACGTTCACCCTACTATCAAATACAGAGGAAGCAACCGTTTCTTCGTTGAGGTACCATAAATGATTGACAAATTTGTTTGTGGCACATTTTGCCAAGTTAACATCTATCTCTCTGGATTTCTGGAATTTTCTAAGGAATATGATATTATTCATCGGTGCTTGGATAGTGGACGACGCAGAAAGCCACAAATCTGCGTAACAATACGCGATGAAGACACAGATATCTCCAATCTTATGCTGTTGGTCGCGTGACGGCTTGAACTTTTCGCAGAATAGGAACATCTTAAGGCAGTAAACTGCTTTCGGCATCCACCTGGCATGAGGGTATGCTGCTGGTAATTGAAAATGTAGATCATCCTGAGGATTTCCCGAGAAGGTTAGAGTAAGTGAAAGAAACTCTTTGTAGTCATTTCTGGAAAACTGTTCCTTCTCAGGTTTGGATTTTAAATTGTCCACCATGTCTGGAGCAACATTTTTCAGTTTGTCGTAAGCTATCGGGTCTGTCTCATAGTTCTGGTAGTTAGTTTTATCGATTCCTTATGGAATCTCTTAAATAGTGATACGTCAGGACCTAACGCAGGCGTTATTCCTAAGGCATTAAACACTGCTGCCAAAACTATTTCATAAACATGGTGACGACAGGCGAGCCACAAAACATCTCTCTCTAGTTTTTGCTCCAGTAATGTTCATGACCCGTTTAATCGTTCTGCATTTGATGCTGTCGTATCAAAGCAAAACGCTTGTACTTTTTCCGACAAATTCCAGTCTTCAACTGCTGTTGAAACGGCCGACGATACTCCAACTCCTGTCGACGATGAAATTGAGGGCACTCCCAAGAACTGCTTTTTACACAGGTTGCCACGATAGGTAATTGATCAAGCGTAGATATCCTTGATATATCTGGTAAGAGCTTAGAATCCCAGTAAATCACCACAAAATCGGCTTCAACTTCCGTATTTTTGATGTCCTCAAATTTTTTTGCCAGGAAATTTTCCCGGTAATGTTTTATTGATGATCTGCTCAAGACAATATTGTGGATATTAAGACCTAAAGAGTCTAGAATAAAGACAACAGGTGCATTGCATTTCTATCACCAACTTTACACTCTACACTGCACACATTCTTCGGCACATTACTAATTCTTGCTTGTGTTTTTTTGGTGCTGATGGTCCAGCTAAGTTTTCTGATTCAGACGTTGATGAAGTTTGCTCTTCTGCGCTACTTCCAGACGGTGCGAAAGGGACAACTGTAAGAAAGGAAACTTACAAAAGTTGCAACTTTGGGTTATATAAAAGGAGACTGAGATTGATCAAATGTGGAAGTGCAAGTGCATTGTGCAAATATTCTTAAGTACCTACCTAACGTCTCTATTTCAGGAGTTTTATTTGCTTCTTGTTCTTGCATTTTCTATAATTGTTCCTTTTTCTTTTTCCCACTCTGATGTAATTTCATGTCCACTCCCACCATACCGCCTGGACGACGTTTTTTTCTCTGTTGGAGTAAAAACTGTCCGTCTTCCTCTATTTTTATTTTATTTAATGCATCGGCGATTGCAATGTCGAACAACGTATCCACAACAAATTCCTCCTGTTTCTTCCTCGTAGTTACGCTCTTCCTTTGTCTACTTTTTTCCAAAGGACACTGCTCCTTGTACAAATTCTGAATTTTCGCAATGCATGTACTGCGATTTTGGATTGGAATTCAGCCTTTTTCCCAAAACACATATACTTCCTTGTATACAAGAGAAGCACTATCGTACAGATTTAGTTTTACTTAGCGGATATTATAAAATAAAACATTTAAAACATTCCTTTTGAATGGCAGCTTGCACCCAATAATTTGTTCGGTCGTCGGGTCCACCAAAAATATTCCCTGGCGGGAAGACATTTCATCACTCGTTCACTGCTTAAAACCAAAACTGTTAAAATTCAATTCGTTACAGTTTACAGAAGAAACTTTGGTACTACTCAATCGATTTTGATGAACTTTGGGCCAAGATGTTCCTCATTTATCGTACTATCTATAACAAAATATCTTCGTTGCTTTTGAGCCCCCATTTTGTATCTAATAAAAAACCGTTTGAAAAGACATTAAAATTACCAATTTTTTCAAACTTGAAGCTCGATGCCTACGATGTTAACGTCGTCCGAGTGAGTCGAAATTTGGTACAGTTTAATATCTCACATAAAGGCACAAAAATGCACAACATTATTCAGATCGGCGATATGAGGGTTTTTTGAACCACCCTGTTGTACATAGTAACACCCATTCGAAAACTTTCAAAGCCAGAAAGGTGAGAGATTCACGTCGTACCAGCCTTATCCATGATTTACTACTGGACTAGACTAGTGGCTGATTAATGATCATGCACAAAGACAAATTTGCGGTATTAGCTAAAATTAGTTGGATATAAGAACAACAAATGTTGAGCAAGAACATTTTTATGCCAAGTAACCCCCCCTCAGCTTCCATAGAATGGAACTAACCCAACGGACATTTTTGTTTAAACACGATATTAGATTTCTAGAAATCGATCTCAGCCAAACAAGCCATATCCTGATATTTCTAACTTGAAAACACGTTTTGTATTTCAACATTATGCTGATAAGTTTCTACTTCACCAGAAAAATTTTGTTTGATGCATGAACTTAATATGAAAATAAATTTATATTTTTTCGCTCCCTACTTATTGAAACACGAAATTGTTGGATGATTTTTTCCATTCCAATAATATTTGACAAGTTAACTTTTATTTCCTTTTATAGCTGTTTGTAGGTATGACGCAGTTAAAACAATGAAATTAATTGTCATGTTGTTTTTGCTACATACTGTTTTGTTTTAAGAGTTGGCAGAAATAATTAGAATGAAAGTTTTATAATGTTTTTAATGTAGGTAAACCAAATATCAAAAGTAAATTTGTTTATGTACAGCTTTACGCAATCTAAACAAAATGAGAAAGTCAGACAAATATTCTAATTTAAGAGTTAACTAGGTATTTTTTTTATATATTAGGAACCGTCTTCATACTTGTGCGCTTTAATAATTTCCCAAAGCGTTCGTGTTATTTTGTGCTATAAGAAGAAATGTATTATAAGGATTTTCTCTAATATCCCCATATATTTATTTACCCTTACGCATTTACCTTCCTTCTCTCCATTTTGCTTTTCCAAATATGTCCTTCACTAGTATTACTGACATTAAGGAACGCCAAGAAGCCTTTCTAGTTGATAGCTTTAGGAAATTTATATATCCAATAAAACACCCTCTAATATTCTAAATCCTTTAGAAGAAATATTGGGAACGAATAATGCAATTTGGGTATCAAGCGACGGTCACATGCTCGTCTTCGCGTCCTTCAACGATAGCATGGTGGAGGAATTGAAATTCCCCTGGTATGGATCTGTAGCAGAAGGTCGTCTATACCCGGATATCCGGTCCTTGAGGTATCCCAAACCAGGGACCAGGAATCCTCAAGTTTCTCTCACAGTCGCTGACTTGGCTGATCCCTCTAATATCCGGACGAGAGAAGTAAAACCGCCTGCTGCTCTTGGCAACTCGTAAGTTATGATTTTTTTTATAATGAAATTCTCATACCTTTTTCTAATTCTAGAAAAAAAAGAAAGCTTATTTTGAGTTAAACATATCGTTACATCTTTACCGTAAAAAATAGCTATTTTTGCTACAGAACGTTTTACGCTATAAAAAAGTACAAGTATGTCTTATAACTGGAAACCAATTGACGATGTAGGGGTGGCTTTAATCTTTAAAATGGTCCCCAAATATTAAATATTGATAGTGCAAATTTCATACTTTCATCGCAACGTTCATGTATTTTATGACGTACAAAAATTTCAAAACTTTCCACAATATAACCCTTTGTGTATAAATAAAATGTTAGCCATAACAAAGGAGCAAATTGAATCTACTATTATTACAACACAAAAAAGGGTTGTGTTTAATAACAATGTTTTTCCACAGTGGCGTAGTTAGTGCTATTTTTAAAAATCCTCTTACATTTGCTTGTTTAGTAAGCCGTAGCAAAAAGATCTGCTACAATCAATACGTCATCTGACCAAAAAGAAAGCTGGATTTTAAAAACCTTTTAGTAACAGAGAAAAAACTTGTAATCTAAAAACAACCTTTCAGCCATTAATAATAATTAGCTATGCTGTATTTAGATAGCATGAAAGGTCAGTTACTTTTAAATTAGAAAAATGCAAAAGCATTATTAGAACGAATACGATAACGAATCTTGTTTGGAAAACACCAAGTTAAGACTTGTATTCAAAATTGTTTATTTCGTTTAGTAATTTTTATTGAAAGGTATCTCACTCATTAGGATGAAACTTAAAAGTACATTACAATTATTTCATCATTTTAAAAAGAGATTCAGGAAAGGAATATTCTTTGTCCGTGGGACTCATCGTTTTCGAGTAAAATAGAATTACTTGAGTTTTCCAGTCTCGACATAACGTTAAAATAATTATCTGGTTTTCCCTAAATCTCGGTGGTAACAAAAACATTAAGACAAAAACAATTCGGTATTGTATAAACGTAAAAATAAATTAAATTAATTTAAAGGTTTTGAATAAGACTGAAAAAGTAAATACAGATACCAGCATTAATATAAACAAATAATTTGTTTAACTAAAAAATGCTAAAAAGTGCAAAGTACTATAACTCGTCGGAACAAAAATTTCCAAATTGCTTTTAGGATTTATACAGTCAAATGAAAGCTAGAGTTTTTCTTTTAAAATGAATTTTACAGTTTATCGAGACGTTTCTTCATTAACTTAAAAATTTCTGAACTTACTCTTGGTGCATCTTCATTATTGAGACCTAACGTTAGTAAGTGTTTTGATCACTTCTAATTAAAAGATGCAAAAGGCAGCTTGGCAGAAGTGATTTTGAAGTACAACCCCCATTTCCCTATATCCAGTATAGAAAAGCACTCCTACTATTTGCCAAACTAGAGGAATCTCGATTTTTGATATTTTTTGCAACGCAAAAATTAAACTTTTTACATCAAATAGTTACTCTTCTTTCATCTAAGCTAAAAAAGCAAATAGGACAGCAACAGAGATGATTTCAAAAAGGTCCTGTCTTGTTCTTTCTCTTTTTGTTCTTCTTTTCCTGTTTACAGTTTTGATCTGGGAACAAAGATGAAGACACCAATCAAGGGTTGGTAAGAAAATTTGTAACTGCCAAACATGCTATCACCAGCATAACTAGCAAAAAGAATTTTCCCGTTTTCAATGGTTTTTTTTCTTCGGCTGGGGCTACCCCTAGTAGTTCCATAATAACTTCTGAATTTAACTTTTGAATTTTTGTAAATGGACATGAATAACAACAAGCTAAATTTGTTCTTACTTTTCTGTATTTTCCCGTAGTTAATGCTGTCACCAGGGCCAGGGTAGAGTGAGACAGACAGAGTTTTCTTTTCAGTGAAGAACTAGAAACTTGCTACTGAAATCTATATCTATGTAATTTAACAAGAGAAGTCACGTTTACATTTTTCTTTTTCACATTGACCACGCAAGTTTGTAACATACTAAACTCCTTACAATAAAACCAAATAAATGATTTTATTTTACCTACCAGTTCCATGAGTTCTAGAAAAATAACAAAATACATTCTAAAAGTTAATAATCGAAAATAACTGAAGTAATAAATTGTGAACTGTGAAAAGGCGACCAAATCTATGTTAAACTCAACAAGAAAAGCAACATGGACAACACTACCAACTTTTTTGTACTGAATGGCAAAAAAGACTTCTATGGTGCACACCAGTGGAAAAGCAAAAGACAGCGAAAAAGAAACTTATTGCCTACCTATCGTTGTTATGGCTTCAGTCAGCTTCAAGAAAAGTCTTCTTTTGGCAAAAGCTAGACCGATAGGGTTTCTCAAGATTGAAAAATGCTTGAAAGAGACGATTTTCAATTTACAATTCCCACGTACCATTCAGTTTTTCTACCGCATTGTTCTGATACTGTTTTTAGTTCTTTAGAGTCGTTCAAAAGCTGCCCAAATTCAGGTATTGTAAATATAAAACGTTACATCTGTTACATTTAGCTTTTTCACTTGGAGACTTTAAACATAGCATGAACCAAAACAATATCTGTCTGATATATCGTGACATCTATGGAATATTCTATTAATCTGATTATAAAAGTTACCTCAGAATTGTCTGAAGTTTTTAATGCCAGGGTTCTGTTTTCACTGACTCTAACTAGAATTGGATGGCCTCTGTGGGCAACTAGGCAAATTGCATGTTGTTATCATCAGTTATTAGTTTCGAGTACCCTATAGGTTATATTTTATCTTAATAAAAAACTTTCCTCATTATTTTCTTTTCTTTTAGTAATGTAATGCCCGTGTTTCCTCTAATGTTTTACACTTCCCTGGGTGCTTATGAGATCTACGTTTAAGATAGGATTTTATTCCTTTTTATCTTTTCATCAAAGTATATTTTTGTATTGCTTTTTGTTTCTTCTGAACTCTTAAAAGTTTGAGTTTTTGCCAAAACCGTTTTCTATCAGAAAAGATTAATATTTGTTGGATGACTTAATTTTTGGTTTTTGTAAATGGAAATGAATAACAACAAACTAACTTTTTTCATAGTTAATGCTGTCACCAGAGCCAGGAATGTAGAGTGAGACAGACAGAGTTTTCTATTAAGACAGTTTTCTTTGCAGTGACGAACTAGAAACTTGCTGCTAAAATCCATATCTATTTAATTTAACAAGAGAAGTCACTTTTACATTTTTCTTGTTCACATTGACCACGACATAGACGATTTTCAATTTACAATTCCCACTTACCATTCAGTTTTTCTACCGCATTGTTCTGATACTGCTTTTAGTTCTTTAGAGTTGTTCAAAAGCTGCCCAAATTCAGGTATTGTAAATATAAAACGTTACATCTGTTACACTTAGCTTTTTCACTTGGAGACTTTAGACATAGCATGAACCAAAACAATATCTGTCTGATATATCGTGACATCTGTGGAGTATTCTGTTAATCTGATTATAAAAGTTCTATTGTTTGATTCTGTTCCACTTGGATACTTTAGAGTTTTATCCACAAAAAGCGTCATGTTAGACTTTGCGATGCGTTGCAGTTGTTTTTTGTATATTTTCAAATAATAACTGTTTGTACAAAACTAATCGACAGTCTATTACATGAGTTAAATTGTGAAAGATGGGACTGATATAAATTCTTTTATAATTTATATAGTCTAAAATAAACTATAGCTTCCTTAGATTGAACTGTGCATGCTACTGATTCAGGGTCATGTCCAGTACAGATCATCAATTTTCCATCATTATTTTAATATCTTCTTCTTCAGAATTTCTTGCTTTCTCCCAATAATATACATTTCTATCTGCCTTTATTTCTCGACCTCACAACGCCAGAGTTAAATTACGAAGAACTATAGTAGACTGATGCACCAATCCAGTTATTGGTAGAACCACTAGACCGTTCTTGGTTATGACCCAAGTGGTACATAATTTCCTGCAAGCTCTTATGGGTGTGTTTAGGTTTTGAGGAAGAATTTCTTACTACATTTAATTTTATAATGATAAATAGGCCCGTTACTAGCTGCAGCTTTTTATTTTAAGGACCTATAAAAGGCATACAAATGTCTGTGAGATGTCAGAAAATGACGATATTTATGGTATCTAATAAATACGATAGTTTCTTAGCAATAAAGCACACATGAGATTTTGTTTGATGTCGCAAAAAGTTTCTTGAGTTTGTTGTTGTAGTATGTATTTTGTAGTAGTGTCGGGAAAAACACGACAGTGAATGTAGTTTATGACGGTGATAAAGATAATTGAGTTGCACTTATAAACCTCCCTTCAGGTATTTATAAATTGCATCCTATGCATCAAGCAGCCACGTGTTATCCCCTTTATAGAAAGAGACAGGTGGTGCTTCAAAGCTGATGATTTAAAGATCGAACAATTCAGCTGACTTGCTTTTTAATTATAGAACAAGGCCAAAAATATCTGGCTTTAATTTACCTCCAGTATTTTTGATTTAAAATTGTTGACCCATCCTGATAATTTGTCTTGCCTAGGCTTTAAAAAACCTTTCCTCAATTATTATGGAAAGAATCAAGAGTAACCGATTTAAAAAAGTATCATTTAATGTAATTTTACAAAAAACACGTACATTCAACAGTTGAAATAGCTCAGAAGAGAAGTTGTTTAAAATTTTTACTTGAGTAATAATTAACTAATTCTAGAGTTCAAAACCTTTTTTAATTAAAGATAAATTCTAAAGTTTTAACTACGCCACTGACCACCCAAGCAGCAACCATTTTCATCCTTTTACATAACTACTACAGCTGCTGAATAAAAATGAGTTCAGTTATTAATCCTTAATGCTTAACTAAGGATATTATTTTATTCCCAATTTCTTCCATTCTCTCAAACGAAGAACATTTATTAGTTCCTCTCATAATGGTCCCAAGAAAATTACATCAATTGAAAGTAATTAGTAATAAAAATAAAATTAAAAGACGTTGATTACGCAATTATTCAGAGCACTCGAGGTTTAATTTTGTTTCTTGTTTTCTTGTTTCTTCTTTCGTACCTTAAAATTCCATCTGAAATAAATGTTTTAACTTTTGTTGCAAAATAAAATATGTTGTAACTGCCGTTCTGAGGCTGTGGAGGAAAATCGTAATTTTAAATTTTCTTTTTATTTCAGCGAATTCTACTTTACAGCAGTTTCATGGATTAGTTTGACCGAAATATGTGTGGTGTGGTTGAATCGGCCGCAGAATTTATCTCTTGTTTCGATATGTAAGACTCCCATGTGGAATTGTCAAGAGGTAAGACATCTAACTTCCCTCGCAACTCTAGGCGCTGATATTATTTATCAAATCTTTACTGACAACTGACGAAAATAGAGTTAGAATATCTCTGATTTATTTAGACGTGCCGTTCGCGTACATGGCAGTTGAAGATATATCAGTTGTATGTTGCTATTTATAGCTCCCTTTATACTGAAATAACAATGAAACCGGGTTGAGCAGACGACTACAACAGTATATAATTTAATATGCATTAAAGTTTACCAAACAAACATTTACTGTTAATATAACGTATGTTAGTAAAATTTATGTCATACATGTATGCTATAAGTATGAATAGCAACTAAAAGGCAAGGATCAATTAAATCTAGATCTATCTTGAAACTGAGATTTTCTTTTAGATTTCTTACGAGAAATTGCCGGTATTTGCCGAGAGATTTAACGAGAACATTAAATTCTCATCAATATCGGTTTTAATATCTATTAAATGAGTTCTAACTGATATTTTTGCAGACTCAGCGAATTACTACAGATGGTCCAGGTTGGGTGGATATGGGGGACAGCCCCCTTTTCGGAAGGGATAGCTCGAATTATATAACTGTAGCTCCAGTAAGAGACGGTCCTGCAGGGTACTTTAAGCATGCTGTAGCTGTAAATATACCCAAAGGACGAATTTTACCTCTTACTCATGGGAAGTTTGAAGTCACCCGCGTACTGGCATGGGACCATTCTAACGATGTTATGTAAGTTCTTTATATAAACTTGTTTTTTGAGTTATCTTGCGAGTTTTCTGAACAATAATTTTATCTGACACGCATAAATAGCTAAAGTTATAATTTATTTTTTGTGTAGGTTTCAGAATTTTTTTATATGTTATTAGCTGCTTTTCCCTGTTTAGATCGATGAAATACTTAAATTTTGGCAAAACTCCCAAGTGTGCTAAAAGCTAAAGCTACATAGTCTAATAGTAAATCCTGAATATTTTATACGTAAAGTGGATTATAGTGCTGTGTATTATAGAATATACCGTTTTGGGGTCTCCTCATGAAAGGGTTTAGCTATCAAATCAGTTAAGGTTTTTCAAACTAGAATATAAAAGGCGCATTCAACATCATGCGCATTAATGGTGAATACACAAAAACTATCAGTTTTATATTTATAAGAAAATAAATATTTAAATAAGGTCAAGTTGGCTCAAATAGTAAACTAGATTTAAATATTTTATTTAGTAAATCAGACAATCATAAAAATATACAGGGTGTAACAGATAGGTGAGCCAAATAGATATCTGTGTTATTTGAAAGCATAATTATTACATCAAAAAAAACCGCAAACTACAATTTTTCCATTTTCTTGCAGCTTTCGCTTAATATTAATAACACTTGTCTTAGATACATAACAGTTTCTCTGATATAAAACATAAAACATCCATTTCGTTACTTTGTTTCATGTTAGTTTATGAAGACTTAGCGAACGCATTAGTCAAAACTTGTCAAAACTTGTCAAAATTAATTTTTTTTATTGTTTATAATATTTAAATCGGTCAATGCAGAAAGCGTTGCTGCTTACAAAAAACGGAAACTGTATAATATGTCCCGTATAGTACATTTTTGGTGTCTGTATTATACGGTCGAAGGAAATTGAAGGGCGTTGTTGTAAGTATTATGTTATTGCTAAAATAATTTTCATTTTACGATTATGATTACGATTATTGCATTTTTGAAATCGACATTATATTTGCCTACTACACCACTCAACAGTTACTAAGCACGCAAAACAGAGAAATTAGGGAAATAAATATTATTCAACTCAATACTCAACTTGGGAAAAGTATGTAAGTAGGGTAATCCCCAGTCATGTTGTTGCTAGCATTGTTAAGATTACTCAAGAGATGTTGCTTGTTTCGTTTGATAGATTGGAAAAGAATACATTTCGATTACGACAAATATGCCCCGCTGCTAACAGATATCACCTATAAAAGTAGAATTCCCTTTTTAATAATGTGGCAAGTGTTTTATAATATTATTGTAAAAGAATCTGAAGAGTTTTGTCAAAATATATTAAACTGCCCATTAAAGATTCCGAAAAAAGCAGCGACGACGAGACGAGCGATTAAAAAATGTCTTGTTAAAATTTTTTATTGTTTTAATATTATTTTTTATTGTTTATTATATTTTTAATTTGTTTATTACAATTTTAAATCCTTTACTTTGAAATCAATAAGAGTTACTTACAATACTACTTAAGTCTTTCTTGTTCGATCCAGAAACTGAACATATTCACGATACAATACTACTTTTTCTTCAAAAAATATACAGGGTGTTCCGTAAATGCCAATAAAGCTTCAAGTAAAGATTTTTTTCTGTGAATGCTTATTCCAAATCTGCAAAAAGAAAATTTCCCGTAGATTAATTTTCTTGTGCAAGTGGGCTGAAGTTAACACCTTTAACATTGAATAAACAGAAACCAAAGAATTGAATTCAAATGAAGCTCTTACCGATTGAACAAATCATCGAAACAACAATTATTTTTATTAAAGGGCAGAATTGTTCAATTTCCTTTTTTTTAAGATAGGATTAAAAATTGAATTCTTACCACAAAATAGATATGACAAACATGCAAGTTTTGGGTGTACTGATAAATCGATAGTTTTGACGTTTCTTATGGTCTTAAATTATAGAAATAAAATTAATAAATTTTTAAATTCTTGCTGTAACCATTTGAAGTACTTTTCACTTTTACCGGATTTTTGATTAGTTTCTGAATTATTTATTTACCCTTAACAGGAAGAATATTAGTGATTTGTAATCACAGACAGCTTTTTAATAACATATTTTTGACCCAACTCAGTACATGCCACAGGGCACTGATTTATTTTGTAATCACTTATTAGCCTATTTATTTGATGTGTTTCCAAATTAAAATCTTCTTGCAACGACGACTTGGTCTGCATCAGCTTTGCTAAGTTTAAATTTCTTTTTTTTTGGTTTGTGCTTTATTGGCACTTACGGAACATTGTAAGATTGCGTTGTTTCATCAATGTCGGTCGCATCTCGTAGATAATCAAAATTAGCAACTTTTTAACAAATAAAAAATTTCTTCTTCAAACTACAATATGCAGGCCATTGTTGTAGTAATTTATGCAACAAGTGCAAAAAATGACTGTATACTACACGCTTCGTGGAAAATGGAAATTGTCTAGCACGCCAAGTGCAATAACACTTTTTGCACGTGTACCATACAAAGATCGTTCAAAGAATAACTGCTTTTTGAATCATTGTGTCCTTCCTCATTTGTATAATTTAGTAATAGCTGCTCCGACATTTACTTTTTATAATTAATATAGATCTAAGATAGCAGTGCTCTGTTTTCCTCATATTACAATAGCTCTCTTAGTTACAAAATAAATAAAAGTAAGAAAAATCTACAATTGCAGTATTTTGTGATCCGAGACCATGAAATGAGGGATTTAAGTGATGATAGAGACACTGCTTGGTTTACTACCAAAGAAATCAAAGAAAGGTGATGTGAGAAAAAAAGTGAAGGGTTACTTCCAAAACGTGCTCCT
>VTPC01001236.1:65342-103437 GCA_011009095.1 Ignelater luminosus
TAAGTCTTTCTTGTTCGATCCAGAAACTGAACATATTCACGATACAAAAATATTTTTTCTTTAAAAAATATACAGGGTGTTCCGTAAATGCCAATAAAGCTTCAAGTAAAGATTTTCTTCTGTGAATGCTTATTCCAAATCTGCAAAAAGAAAATTTCCCGTAGATTAATTTTCTTGTGCAAGTGGGCTGAAGTTAACACCTTTAACATTGAATAAACAGAAACCAAAGAATTGAATTCAAATGAAGCTCTTACCGATTGAACAAATCATCGAAACAACAATTATTTTTATTAAAGGGCAGGATTGTTCAATTTCTTTTTTTTTAAAGATAGGATTAAAAATTGAATTCTTACCACAAAACAGATATGACAAACATGCAAGTTTTGGGTGTACTGATAAATCGATAGTTTTGACGTTTCTTATGGTCTTAAATTATAGAAATAAAATTGATAAATTTTTAAATTCTTGCGGTGACCATTTGAAGTACTTTTCACTTTTACCGGGTTTTTGATTAGTTTGTGAATTATTTATTTACCCTTAACAGGAAGAATATTAACGATTTGTAATCACAGACAGTTTTTTGATAACATATTTTTGACCCAACTCAGTACATGCCACATGGCACTGATTTATTTTGTAATCACTTATTAGCCTACTTATTTGATGTATTTTCAAATTAAAACCTTCTTGCAACGACGACTTGATCTGCATCAGCCTTGCTAAGTTTAAATTTCTGTTTTTTTGATTTGTGCTTTATTGGCACTTACGGAACATTGTAAGATTGCGTTGTTTCATCAATGTCGGTGCACGTGGCATTGATTAATACAGTTTTCTTTGATTATTTCAAAATTAGTTATTTGGGACCCGTTTACTATCTACATTGACCGATTTATTTATCACTAATTAAGCGTGGCCGCCTAGTTTTACCCTACCGTCGCATCTGGTAGATAATCAAAATTAGCAACTTTAGCAAAAAATGACTATACTACACGCTTCGTGGAAAATGGAAGTTGTCTAGCACGCCAAGTGCAATAACACTTTTTGCACGTGTACCATACAAAGATCGTTCAAAGAATAACTGCTTTTTGAATTATTGTGTCCTTCCTTATTTGTATAATTTAGTAATAGCTGCTCCGACATTTACTTTTTATAATTAATATACATCTAAGATAGCAGTGCTCTGTTTTCCTCATATTACAATAGCTCTCTTAGTTACAAAATAAATAAAAGTGAGAAAAATCCACAATTGCAATATTTTGTGATCCGAGACCATGAAATGAGGGATTTAAGTGATGATAGAGACACTGCTTAGTTTGGTGATGTGAGAAAAAAAGTGAAGGGTTACTTCCAAAACGTGCTCCTCGTATACTCGTCTGGAAACTCAAAGAACTTAAAGTCATCACCTCTTTGGTCGAAATATTCCATGGCTAAGATAACATTGGCAGTCAAAGATAACGTGCTCTGTTTTCCTCATAATACAATACCTTTCTTAGTTACAAAAATTAAAGTGAGAAAAATCCCCAATAAATTGCAATATTTTGTGATGCGAGACCATGAAATGAGAGATTTAAATGATGATAGAGACACTGCTTAGTTTACTACCAAAGAAATCGAAGAAGAGTGATGTGAGAAAAAAAATGAAGAGTTACTCCCAAAACGTGCTTTTTGTATACTCGTTTGAAAAATCAGAGAAGTTGAAATCATCGTCTCTTTGGTCGAAATATTCCATGGTAAAGGTATTA
Source organism: Ignelater luminosus (assembly GCA_011009095.1). Lineage (NCBI taxonomy): Eukaryota > Metazoa > Arthropoda > Insecta > Coleoptera > Elateridae > Ignelater > Ignelater luminosus. The sequence goes on from VTPC01001236.1 coordinate 67,085, forward strand.
CTGTGAGCCAAAGATAAAATGAATATTAAAATTATTCAAAAATGATTGTTTTTATGAAATATCAATCTGTCGGTCACCATGCAATGAAATCGAAGTCGGGAAGAAGATACCTGCCGGCGAGAAAGATCACACACAATAAATATAGATAATATTCAAGATTTGGTTTCTTTTCTATTGATAAAAATACCTCATATAAACACACATTAGGATCGATCTTTTCGTCTTAAACCTCGGAAGGCAAGATTTAAATATGACATTCAATCTTGAATAACTTCCTAGCATTGTGTCGTTTGCATACTGACACTAGAAGATTGTTGATTGTAGATTGTCGGTGTAAATACCTTTGGTAAGATATGTGAGATATCGATGTATCTTCGTTTGGAAAATTTTCCCTAATACACAAACCATTGTCTTCGAGGATTGTCTGCTACTAGCAGACGCAGGAGCAAATATATTAATCCTAAGATGACATAGCCGCTGGAGATCTTAAAACGTGGCGGAAGACTATCTGGATGACCTCATTGGAAACATAGTAGTAGCCAATTGCATCCTTGGAAGAGAGAGGCCTGTGTTGAGACTGATGTACAACTGTCAGGCTCAAAGCTCAAAAGGTAAAAGTCGTCTGATAGCAGCTGCACTAACCAATTTATTTCACCCGAAAAGCGAACTGTGATCGCAAATCAAATTCTTAGAAGAGGAACCGCTGTACCGCACCGCAGAAACAAAATTTTATTATACAAACGCCATCTTATGGTAACTATACTAAGTTTATGTCAACTATTAATTTTTGTAATTGCAATAATTAGAAAAGTGTCCGACTAAAAATAAGTTCACTTTCAAAACCGTTCTTTTCTGGTTATATGAACAAATTTAATCTTAATTTTGTTGAGGGGCATAATAATAGCTGATGAGGATGACGCACATAATGTTATATAAGACAAACCTAAAAAAATGATTTATTTGCATTTGTGTAGTTTTTGTTTGTACTGGTTAGTATTAGCAACGTGTAATAAAAATTTATTGCACCACACTAAAGAATAAACATTCGCTTCCTGAACTAAAGATCTATAAAGAATGAACAATTATTAGTGAATCATTTTCTGAACGATCCTAAGAAGATATTTTTAATGCACTATAAACTTAATCTTTCTTCTTTAAGTTGATGCGTAACAATGAATTGATAAGAATTTATCTAAATTTTAATTTTCTTGAAAATAATACGATCTGACATGATGAAACTGTTATTTTTAGATTAAAAAGATAATCAATAAGCTCACTTTAAAGCAGGTGTCTTTTCTTAATTTTTTACATTTAACATAAATTATGTAAATTTAATAAAGACATTGGTATGAAAAGACTTTTTGAAGATAACAAAACAGCGCAGATAATCTTATGTCTAACAGATATAGAAAAGAAAATCTTAACGTACGTTTTCAATTTTTCAAATAAGTTATCAAAGCTTATAAAATGGTTTATAAAAACAAAACACTGTCTTTTGAAATGTAAAATGAATTACAGTAAAAATAGTTTATAATAATTAAGAAACACTAACCTTCGGGATAGTTCTGACAGTAGAAACGATTTCCTCAGATTTCTTAAAACTTCCCAGGCACAACATAACAAGCACCACCATATTAATATTTTATTATTTCATTAATATACCGAAATATCCGTTACGTTTATAAGTTTTTATATATTTTTGTTTAAAAGGTGTAAAACAAACCGATTTGTTGAGTAATGCCTCATCAAAACACCATTAATTAAAGCCTAATGCAATGATAAGTATTTCAATTACGTTGTTTTGAAACGTTCGTATTCGATTTCGCATGTAGACTGAAAATATGGAAACTAGTATTTTGCAGATTGCAGGTTCTTTATCTTTCTTAAAGAAATTTTATCGTTATATGCATGCAGGTGTTTTTATTTCTTAAGAAGGGTACACACTAACTTTATTGGCACTAGAATACGTTACCACTAATTTCTTTAATATTAGAATTAATTAACAGTTTTTCTCAATTAACAAATGAACAACTGAATTATTTTTACTTCTTAGTAAATCCATTAAAGTGTTGAAATTACCTTAACCTACAGCTAGAAAATAAGGCCAAGAGTTAGTTCGTTTTTTTGTAAATTGTTCCTTTCAAAATAACTTGTGTTAGCAGCCGTCATTTCATTTTCCTACGTTGTAAAAGAGAAATGACGCAGAATGAAAATTGTACAAGACATTTTAAGCATGTACTATCATACCTCTACAAAACTGCTTCGACCTTGTTCGACCTCATCAGTGGATAATAGCAATAGTCAATGCTTGTACGTCTCCCTTTGTTCCCCAATAATAAGCGTGAATTCAAACTATAGTGGTTTGAAAATGTTGAGATTTTTTGGTTCTCAGTTTTTACAGGCTTCAAATAAAAACTGATTCTCCTACCTACACCTGAGACTTAGTTGTTTATTGAAACTGGGTAGCGGAAATTTGCTGGAAGCACGTTTGCTCAAAAGTTTAAATTTTCAACAACACATGATTAAAAAACAAGTGTCTAAAAGTGCAGTAGCTCGAAGAACAAACATTTATTTCACACAATAAAATTAACATTTTGAATTAAGTTCAATTTAAATAATTAAAGCTGCCGTGTTTTAGATAATCTTTGAAATTAGAATTATTTAAATTGGCGTTAAAGGCATCACAAATATTTTGCAATCTAAAAACCAAATCTTTGTGCTTTCTCTTGACATGGCTCTCCTTTATCGCTCTTGATGTTTTAAATTTCGCCATACTCTGCTCTTTCATTGTTTTGGTCAAAAATCTCCACGTATCTAAAAAATAATTTACGAACTGTTGAAGTTCTACAGGCAACAGACCTTCTGCAAGGATTATTTCATAACCTCTTGTAACAAAATTACAGGAAAGGAAAGCTTAACTTTTAAAGAAAACTCCGATTCGGTGTCATATATACCTTTTCAAATCTAACTGCGGAAACTTAATAAACATCACGTAATTATGCTTCACATTGGGAAAGATCTTCATAGAATTCATTTAATTTCAAAATCGGTTATGATTGTTCTAAGTTGTGAAGGATCACAACTCAAAACATTTTCTATCTATCAGAACATCGTAGTGTACCTTTTTGATTTTTTTTTATATGGCAATAGAACGTAAACTAGAGGAACTGCCATAGAACTAACTTTACTGTATATAGAATATAATTGACAGAACATGTTGGGCGCAATTTTCAACGTTTCATCTATATACCAGCATTTTGAAGCAGTCGGCAACCTTATGTTCTCTCGGGTAGCAAAAATTTAAAATTCTTTTGACATCATCCAATCCAGAATCGCACAATGAGAAATTACAACCTTTTGTGTTTTTTAAATTTCTTCTGTAAGATAAAAGATGGTTAGTTTTTGGGTTTCTTGGTTAATTATACTCCATTTTACTAATATTTCTCATGGTTTTTTCATTTTGGGTACGGACATCACAAGACGATTTGGATTGCATCCAAAGCTCTCTATTTGCTTAGCGAATAGGGGAAGCTCAGTTTCAAATACGATCTTTGGTGTGATGTTGGTAAGCTCTACTGAATGATCGTGTTGTTTGCTTTCTCATCTCAACATGTCTAAAAATCAATGTAGAGTGTCACGTAAACAAACGAAGATCACTTTGTTTTTCGTCACAACGTTGTCATAATTCTTGTGGTTGTGCTCTAACACCGGTCTTGTGCTTAGCATAGACTCCATCAAGCGATTACATTAAAAATATGCACTGACATTGCCGCTTATGTGCAGTCATTCGAAGACGCTATCAATAACCTCTCAAAAATAAAATAGAAACTAATTTATTCAATGACGCGTTTCTTTTATATTTTGTTATTTGAGGATCTTTACACTTTGCATTAGGCCCGTTTCATATTTTGCTTTTGAAGTAAATGTCTTCAAGCTAAAATTATTTTGAGTAATTATTGATCTGATATATAAATTTTGTGTTTAGGAACCTTTTGTATTTCCTTGAGGGCACCTCCTTCTTCCTCTAGCTAAAATGCGAATGAAATTTATTTTTTCTCTAATTGCCATTAAATTAATTATTGTAACAGGTATGTAATAGTTTTCAATACCAAATTAATTGTAATGCATGAATAGGATATCAAAATTACCTAAAGCTAGGGATTTTGACCAAGTATGAGATTCTTCCACATTTGCCTAAAAGAGAGTGTTTCATAACACTATTGGCCTAAGCCTTCATCTATTAAAAAGAAAGAAGTTAAAAACAAAATGCTTAGAGGATGGTTCAAAATGTATCGTGTGATGAATCCAAATTTTATAATACGATTTTTCTTTTAGACTATCTTTTGAAAGGTATGGTATCTAAATTTAAAATCTGTTTAGTTGACATTAGACATCTATTGGCAAGACCAGAGCCATCTCAGCAAAATTCTAGCAAATATCTGTAGTTAAAACAACTGCTGCCGCTAATCAACCTTTTTTTCATGAAATAGATTACTGATACAGAGAACATCTTAATTGACTACGCGACTTGTAAAAACCTTAACGGTGTTTTACTTTAGTTGCTAAATTTTCAAACTATTTTTCTAGTTGCAATGTCCACATACATCAACCCGTTTTGGTTTTGTATAGTCACGTCAGGACAAATTGACAGGAGGTAATTTAAATGCTGTTAATGTATAGGTATGCTCTCTATGTCTATAGTCTAAACGAATTTTGTGATCAAATAGGCTGAAATATTTGGCTAGATGGCAGCTAATACTGATACACAAACATGTTCGGTTAAGATTCTTCTCTCACATGAACATCTAGTATTTGAGTTGTAAAGGTATCAAATTTGAAATGCCATTAAAGGTTTCTACATAACTGAATTGAATTGTGATATGTCCAGTTTGTTAACTCTGAGTAGTCTATCCCTGTATGACCTTAAAAGTCGTCAAATTTCCCATCTATGTATACGAGGTTTGATAAAAATTGCGAATTTTCGTTTTTCTTAAAGAATTTTTATTTATTAATGAGCATCAATGTTGTCCTCTTCAAAGTAATTTCCCTCAAATATAATACACTTGCCAGCGCTTTTTCCAATCTTGGAAGCACTTCTGGAACTCACTTTTCGGTATTACGTTTAGTTTCCTTCAGCGATTCTGGTTTTATCTTATCAATGGTTGCAAAACGTCGTCCTTTATGGTTCTCTTCAGCCATGGGAATAGAAAAAAGTCACAGGGGGCCACGTCCGGCGAATACGGTGGCTGAGGCAACATAACGGTTTTGTTTTTTATGCGGGAGCATTATCGTGATGCAATTTCTACGAGTGGTTTTGCAACAATTCTGGGTGTTTTCTTCGGATTGCTTCACGCAAACGGCTCAAAACTTCCAGATAGTATTCCTTATTGATTGTACGACCATATGGCAAGAACTGATGATGCACTACGCCATTAAAATCAAAGATTTGATCGAACTTGTCGAAATTTCTTCGATCTTGGCTCTTGAGGTAGCTTCCATTGGGACAGTTGGGCGTTGGTTTCGACTTCATATCCGTATTACCATGTTTCATCACCTGTTATGACTGTTTTAAGTAGTTCTGGATTGTTGCTGACTTTGTTTAGAAACTCCTGAGCGATGTCTACGCGACGTTGTTTTTGTTAGAAATTCAACAGCTTTGGGACAAACTTTGCTGACACATGTTTCATGCCCAAAACATCTGAGAAAATTGTCTGGCATGAGCCAAATGAAATGCCAACATTATTAGCAACCTCTCTGATTGTGATCCGGCGATTTTCAAGAATCATTTTCTTCACTTGTCCCACGTTGTCGTTGGGTGTTGATGTGCTAGGGCGTCCAGAGCTCCATCGTCAGCGTCTTCATGGCCATCTTTTAAATTTTTGTACTACTCATAAACTATTTTTCAATCAAGATTCTATACAAATTCAAATCTTTTTTAAGAGTAAAAAATCGCCAAGTACACTAAAAAATATTTAACTTTCTCGACTGTCAAAAATAAACTAAACATTCAAAATGGCTGCAAATGTCAAACATACGTCAGGAACATGTGTAACAACAAGAGAAATTATTTTTTAAATCAGATTAATAAAGTCCGCGAAATTTAAAATTTCCCGTTATATTTTTATCACACCTTACGTGGTAGGCGTCCGTCTGAAACTTTTGCTTACCTGACGTAAGACATTACGTGTTTTTTCTCCAACCAATCATTTATGTCTCTCAAAAAGCATTTTTCCAAACGTTTGTCTTTCAACTAAATATTAATTTTATAAGCAGTATACTGTATTGAGTAATGTAAACAGAACGCAACATTGCTGTCAAAAGAAAAAAGACCATCAACCGAGACTGTAATATTGGAAGTTATGTATGTATGTATTATTATAATAACGAGTGCTTCAGAAGTTTTAAAATCAAACACCTCTATAACTTATAAAATGATTACTATCATTGTCAAAAAGTGTCATTCAAGTTTTATTACTCGGCAAACGTTTATGAGACCATGGGTTACTTTGATTTCGAGACTTTTAAAACACAAACAAGATTATTCCTACGTATTCTTAGAAAGTTCATTTTTGAAAAACCAGAAGTAAAAACTACAAGAATCAAAGGTGCATTGAAAGCGTTACGTAACGTTTTAAATAGAAAATGTGCCTTCGAGTGTAGCGCTATGGAACATCAAAGTTCTTGCTGTTGCATTCAAAAGTAAAGTAGGACGTTGACGGCAGAGATAGGAAACTATTAAGAGGCTCAAACAGTTTCATTATGAATTGTTTTTTGTTTCTAGAATTTTGGCGAGAATCGATTTGTATTACACTAGGAATGAGTCACGCCAGCTAAAATTATGACAACGATGATGACTTCCATGTCATTTCATTTTACATCCTAAATCACAAAGTGTTTTTTTTTAATATTTGTCTTCATAGGAAATTAGATTTTTGTGGCATCATATAGAACTTTAAAAATGAGAATAAAATTTGAAAACTAATGTCATTATCATTACACGTGAATCATCTTTGTGAGAACAAAAATGCGAATTCACCAATTAACGCCATTCATTAAATGATTGATTACATACCGATCCGGCAACTGTGCTTTTTAATTTTGCTACGAACTTTCAATAAATCGATAGTATGTAACTAAGACATGTTTCTTTTCCATAGCCAATCTAGAACGGGAATTCTTTTAATCGCATGTTATTTTATTTTTATTTCTTCAAATAGACAACTTTGTTGACTTATTGACATTAAAGCATAAAATTTATTAGAAGTAGGTAATATTTAGTTACCAAAATAATGTTTTGTTGTTTATCTTAAATTGATTTTATAATTCAAAAGCATTAATAATTTAAAAATACTGAAAAAAATGAAAAAAATGAAAAACGATTAATTGAACTGCCTGCAAAACTTAATAGTATTCTTGTTAATTCTGCTTTTTTTTTATTTACCGAAGTTAAAATATTAAAATATAACAAGTTTAAAATTAATATTTGACTTCTTGTTGTAGTACAGTACTTGAAAGGAATCTTAAAAGTGATTGCCTGTATTTGCTCCAAATGTCAGTAACAAACTACATTTTTTATCGACTCTTTTTTACCATTCGAGATTTATTTCTATTCGTTTAACAACGTAAAGCTATAAAAAGTTTTTTCCTGTGGTTGAACACAAATCCTATAATGGCAGCTCACAACAGTTCAGTAACTTTGGTAACACAAACGGTTAAACCCTTTCAAACCCTTTTTGTTGATAAAAAAACCTCATATTTACAGATATTTATACGTCTCGTCATATACACATATGACGCAGACAATAAAAACTGAATTTTCTTATTTTTATAAATTTCTTTTCAGATACTTTTTGGGTATACCGGAAGGAAAACCTGGCGAACAGCATTTATACAGAGTGACTTCTGTACCTCCTCGGACTGGGGCAACCCTTCAACCACCTCTTTGTTTAACATGTGTAAAAGAAGCACCGCCCACCGTCTTGCCTTATTTAGAATTCGGTGCGGAACTACTACCCACGAAATCTCGACAGTGGGAAGATGAATGGATTGATGAAGATTCGACGATTACCACTGCGACTCCACGAAGGAAACGAAATAAGAAAGAAAATAAATCTGATTTAGAGCAACCTTGCCTATTTCATAATGCCGTGTTTAGTCCCAATGCGGCTTATTATGTGTTAGAATGTCTAGGACCGGGGATTCCTACGAATAGTTTATATAAAGCTAGTGTTCCTAAACCAAAGATGTTGATGGTTTTACAAAATAATAGCTTATTACGCGAAAAAGTCTCTAAAATGGCCTTGCCGCAAATTAAAACGTTTCCAGTGCAAATTTCCGGTGGTTATCAAGCCCACGTGAGATTACATTTACCCCCCGGACTACGCGAAGATGAAATTACTAGATATCCTTTAGTTGTTCAAGTGTACGGCGGACCAGGAAGTCAACTGGTAACCGAAAGATGGAGAATAGATTGGAACACGTATTTGACAGGAAATAAAGATTTTATTATAGCACAGATTGATGGACGAGGTTCGGGCGGACAAGGGCAACAACTGATGCACAAAGTTTATTATAAATTAGGAACAGTTGAAGTTTCCGATCAGTTAGAAGTAACCGAGTAAGTTGAAAGCGGTTTACTTCAGTGAAACTCTCAAAATTAAATTTATTGTTCTATTAGGTATTTAAGAGATACGCTTCATTTCATCGATAAGAGAAGGGTCGCCGTTTGGGGATGGAGTTACGGTGGTTTTGTTGCAGCTCTAGCACTTGCAAGTCCCAAAAGTGTTTTTCAATGTGCGATTGCTGTAGCTCCTGTTACCAGTTGGAAACTGTACGGTGAGTTATGATCTTATACAGATATGATATTGCCAATAAAAATTTCATGCTTCTGAATGAAATATCTTGGAAATAATATCAATGCGTTTTATATTCTACTTGTCTTTATCTCGATAGATTCCGCTTATACTGAAAGATATATGGGTCTTCCAAATGTAACTGATAATTACAAAGGTTATGAAGAAGCAGATGTTAGTAAAAAAGCTCAACAACTTAAAGATAAAATGTTTTATTTAGTACATGGTTCTGCTGATGATAATGTTCATTTACAACAATCTATGGCTTTGGTAAAGGCGTTATCAGAAGCTGGAACGTTATTTAGACAACAGGTAAGCATTTTTAATTTTTACATATCTTAAACCGTTCTGTACATCGAAATTTGTACTGAACTCTACATTAAAATATTACTGGCATTTAGTGACATATTTCGCATTTTCGCACAAATTGATAAAACTAGGTGAGTTATGCAATAAAAAAAATAGCTGTTATGAATTTTCGTGAGTTATAAGAATAATCTATCGTACACAAGCTTCAAAATGTTATACTTTATCATTTATTATTTATTATACAATGTAGAGAACAAGTTAAATTCTTGAGCTAAGTGACCCATTATTATGTGCATTACGTCACTCAATTCTTGATGTTTTAAAATAAGGAATTTTCAACTTTACTTGGAAATTCTAACGAGGTTTTAGATTTTTAGATCCTTTCAGGGTAACCTTTATCTGGTAATATTCACTTTCAATACATCCTCTAACTGATCGATTAGACTCGCTTGAAAAACTATTTTTGCAACATCTTTTAATGCATGGAGCCTTTTTGAAATGTATCTTTAAATAATTAATTTTTAGACTTAACTAGTTACTTGAAAGTAGTATTTATTAATAAATTATCAAGGCCCTCAAATAAGATGCACACATTTTCTATGACTTCGACCGGCTTAGTGTAATTTTTCTGAACTTCTTGGTGACTAGTAGTTACTTGTTTCTTGGGCCTAGTAAATTCATGTGTACTATTAGTCGTCTAAATTATTTCTGGCGTCCGTTTTGTAGCTTATTCTTCTTCAATTGAAGAAAGCTTTCTGTGTTTTCTGACATATTGTAACACTAGAACTTTTTTACAACTTTCTAGAGCTTTCTTCTTCTCTGGATGTTACGTATTGTACTATGACCCTTTGAAGTTTTATATGCAGAATTTAGACTAGCACTTGGAGAAGTACCGTATGCGTTTAATTATTTTTGTCCTTAAACCAATATTTTTAGACTGCGTCGACAGCATGTATGAAAGTTTGTTTGCTTTTTCAAAATGCTTTTACTTCTATTTAGATCAACTTGGCCAATAGCTATATATCCAGGTCAGCCTTTCCGTTTCAACTAAAGACTATCATTTTTCTATGTCCCAATAACTGATCTTGAATATGATTGATATAAGCGGCCTTGGTAGCTAGACACTGCTGATGCTGTTGTTTTATTTAACTGAACACGTTGAAAACTACTTTTTGCCATTCGGTTCATTTTTGGATTTCTTACATTAGAGTTTACGCCCATTTCATACGATGCTACTATATTTCTCGAGAACTCCGACCATTTCGTCAATTTCTCTCTTTATCTAATTTATTATTTTTTCATTTTTGAAAGAAAAAACCGTGGTTCTGCTGGTTTGGGATCTACGTAAGGCTGTGGGTCACTTTTACCCTTCTCCATAGGAATAATGTTTTGCTTATAACTATGCATCATAGACAAAATGTAAGCTTCAGACTATGTGAGTAATTAGCTTTACAAACAGAACACTTTTACCAAAAGAATCGAGCTATCATCTTACAATATTAACTAGGAAAAGAGATAATCTTTAAGCGTCACCCGGCAGCAGCTTTACTATATTGACTTCGCCTGATACTATTGAGGCGGAAGCTGGATATCGGATCTCTGATTTCGATTGATTTTTGCAGGAAGAATCTACAGACGAACAGAAACAGAACGTCAGTTTGTTGGTTCGAAGCTAAATGTTGTTCTCTAGAAGTTATACCTGATTCTCCATCTAATTTGTTTCAACCTTTTCTAGAAAATGCATACTTTATTTATATACACACACTCAAACCTATATGGAATCACTTTTTCTTTCTCTCAAAAATTTTTTATTAAAAACAATAGGCATGCGAGTAAGAGATAATAGGTTCTTGTTGAAAATAAGCATACCCATGAAAACTGTTGTAAGTGCTTACATTGAGAAATCTTCAGTTGTAAAATCGAAGCGATTGAGATAAGTGGAATTTATATTAGACGTAGGATTGTTAGATGTTCAAAGGGGAAGAATTATTGCTAATGCTGAGCAGGGAATGCCACAAAGACAAATCGCAGTAACGTTAGACGTCTCTCAGGGCGTTGAATCAAAAGCATTTCCAAGGTACTTGGAACTGGGAACACTCAAGAACAAGCCGAGACAAAGTCATCGAAGGGCAACTACTGTCAGACGGGACCGTTTTTTATCTCAGCTTGCTAGAAAAAATTCAACCATTTTGCATCCACAGCTCCAAAGACAACTCTTGGAAGTTACAGGTATTAGAGTTTCAGTCGAAAGAGTACGAAAGAGACTTCGTGCCCAAAATTTATTTAGCAGGAGACAGTTAAGAGTTCCCAAGTTGTCCAGGCAACATAAAGTTAACCAGCAAAATTGGTGTCTTGATTACGACCCTTAGACAATTGAAAATTGGCAAAATGTCTTTTTTTTTGGATAAAACCAGAATCGATCAAGACCGACAAGTTAGACTTCAAACTGCTGGATCCGTTCCAGAATATGAAGGAGGAACTGTAATGTTCTGGGGAGGCATTAAAATGAAAGAAAAAAATCCTTTCATTCCCATACGGCAAAGTTTAACTGGACACAGGTATGTTGATTTGGTGCTAGAACCCGTAGTTAGACTGTGGAGAGATGCAATAGGCGAAGATTTTATTTTCATGTAGGATAATGCATCTTCGCATACTAGCAGAGCTGCCACAGGTTTTTTGGAAACAGAAGCTATCACTGTTTTGGAGTGGCCTGCCTGCTCGCCTCATCTTAACCCAATTGAGCATTTATGGGACATGACTGAAAGAAGGATTTGAGCTCGTATGGATAATCCAGCAAATGCGGAACAGCTCATTCACTCAGCTCTGGAAGAATGGGCTAACCTACCCCAAGAAGAAGTTGACAACTTGATTAGAAGATGCCCAGTCGAATTGAAGTTTGCATTAGGGCTACAAGTAGCAACACTGATTACGAAATAGCAAAAAGTGGGTTTTTCTTTAGTATTAAAACATTCAAATAGTAATTTACTTTTTATATTCTCTTCTGTTTTGTATAATTTCAACAATTACTGAAAACTTGTATATATTCTTCATTAAATTGCTTTGGTATAATGTGGTTTTTACTGGCATACTACATTGTATTTGAAAAAAAATATTTGAGAGATGAAAAAGTGATTCCATATAAGTTTGGGCAACTGAAAAACATTTTATTGCAAAAAACTCTATTTAAAATAGCAAAACGTATCAAAGCTTTCTAGTTTTTATACCAATTTAACCTCTGGATGTTACGTATTATATTATGACCCTTTGAAGTTTTATATGCAGAATTTAGACTAGCACTTGGAGAAGTACCGTATGCGTTTAATTATTTTTGTCCTTAAAGCAATATTTTTAGACTGCGTCGACAGCATGTATGAAAGTTTGTTTGCTTTTTCAAAATGCTTTTACTTCTATTTAGATCAACTTGGCCAATAACTATATATCCAGGTCAGCCTTTCCGTTTCAACTAAAGACTATCAAAATCGCAAGGAAATTATTCACATAAAAAATCCCGGTTTGTTACGTAAATCATGACAACGGTATTGTTTACCGTAAGAAATGAGCCAATTTACTTAATTTCATTTTATGCAGCGCTGAGCATCGAGCCAACTTGGAAGAAGTGCCTTTTGTAATTTTGTTTAAGCTTGTGGTTTATAGAGTGGATAACGGTGTTTTTTGATTTAGAATTAGATTTGTTCCGAACAGAGTGAACTACGAGTTTCCAGTTAAACTTGCTAATCGAAACCAAACCAAAAAAAGGATTTTAGTTTTTCTATTGCTGTCGAAAAAAAGTTCAAGTGCTATTCATATGATTGTCTATCATTATTTATTGTCCAGATACAGCTTTTCCAATTTCAATATTCTCAGCTGCTTTGATATTTTCTCTAAGATTCCTTTGGCAATAATTGTATTGCATCATTAAGTATTTCCCATCTCTAATGTTAAACTTCAAAAATGATTGTTGTTTCTCGATAAAAGTGCGTTGATAAGATTAATAGAAACAAATTGGTTTTAGGAGATAAGAGTAATACAGCTAATATAGTAAATCATGAGTCAAATAACTATTTTCTATTCTTGGTAGGACTATCTGGAATTTGATGAAATAACTGTGGGAGTAGGTTGTGATATTCTGCGGAATTAAGCAGCTTTTAAATTTCAGAGTTTACAAAGTACAAGGGCATCAAAAACTATCCACTAGATGGAAGACTGGAAGCACTGGCTATATAATTGTAAGAAGAGATTTTGATTCTTGTTAGTCGATCAGCCCTGTTTGCGCCGTTGTTACTGAAGTACAGTTGAGTATTATCTTCAGCACAGGTGTCAGTCCAATCAAGTTCTTCTATGCTTTAACAAACATTTGTCCATCCAATTTAGTTGATCTGTGCACAAAATTTGTCAAGATAAATCAATGTTTGCTCGCTGATTATTTATGGATTATTTTTGCAAACTTTCTAGCAGACAACTGTGATTACTTAGTTTTGATCTTTTTGCAGATATGACACTTTCAGTTTTGTTATTGTCACGTTACACTTTAAGGTGTTGGGCATTTACCAAATCCACACACTCATAAGATCACACTATACAATTTTTTCATCTTTTTAACCTTAACAATTTTTTTAGTGTAACGACCGCCCAATGCATGGAAAGTTCTATTTGCTTCTTGAAAGTAAATCAATTCAAACAATATCCAAAGTCTTTTGTCTTTGATTATGTACTTATTAACATTATCGTATCCAACAAGAACAACAAACTGTTTAACCAAAAAAAAATAGGTTTGTTAATTGCTATTAATTGCTCTTAAAAAAATTATCTGGTGTAAATCTGTATTAAACTTAGAATGTAATAATTGAAATCGTCTCGACAATAAACAGTGTAGAAAATATACAGCATCTTTCCTTCTATAGAAATTTTAAGTACAAATAGGAATTTTTATGCCATAAATATTTGGGGTTGGGATAATTTTGAGGATCGGTAATTCTTCATTGACTTATAAGTATGTTGACGGTATCAAGATGCAGTGGTGCATTGCGATGCACTCATAGCATTCAAAGTTTGATTACTTTTACACCCGACACCTGAAACTAGATTAGCATCGAAGCGGGCTTATCGTTCTCGACAGACACTAGGTGCTTCGTTGCTGCGCTACGCTGAGTTCTCCTTTCTAAATTTTATTTATCTCCCAGCAAGGCTAAAGAGGTTATACCGATCAGTTCTTCCTGCGTAAATTCTATCTCCACGTGGTACGACACTAAAGAAAATCTTCATTTTGGATTGAATACACTAAATCCAAGATCAATTACTTTGCTGGGATACTATTATCTATATCTGTTTTTTCCTGTTTCTGTTTTTCATATTCTAAAAGAGTAGATTCCACGTTTTAGCGACTTCTATTAAATGTTTCCTCAACAGAAACTTCACTGACAATGAATACTAGAAGAGAACGGTAACTAGGTTTGACAAACATAACAAAAGCCAAATCCTTGAAGTATTATTTAATTTGATATAGTTCGTTCCCGAAAGAATTCGGTCATTTAATTTAGCAAATGAATGTCTTAAATATCATCTCAATTGTGAATTTTGAGTACTGCGTCTTCTAGTGATGTCTAGTCATTAATTTGTTTAAGGTTAGGCCATATAGATTCAATCACTTCGCAGTAATGTAAAAAATTTTGTTTTTCTATGAAAGCTCAAAATAAAATTTAGTGTTTTAAAGAAGTCATGATTATCTCATAGTTTTAGATTTTTGTAGAGATAATTAAATGACTAACAATATTAATAAAGATTTGTTACCTACTATTTGCACTTTCATAGAAATAAATTCGTTTCTCATATAGTTGTACTGATAAAGACTGATTGTGAGTTGGCATATTAAAGTGTACATGTTTTAGATTTATCCTGATGAAAGTCACGGTTTGGGAGGAGTAAAGAAACACCTGTATAGAAGTATGGGTCAATTTTTGGACGACTGTTTTAAAAAGCAGGTCCCACCAGAATTTAAAACGGGTCTAAGAAATGATGAAGAGTAGTACATTTTTTAATAAGCAAAATGCGATTGTCGAGTGAAATTTAATTTGTGATCGTTCAAATACATGCCAATGTAAACGAATTTTTTAATTAGGCTTAAATTGCATTTTGTGATTTTCTAGTAACCCGTACAAATGGGTATATGAAACAAAAAGTTCATTCTAATCAATCACTACCTTTTAAATGCGATTAAATATTTCCCCTTTTGTTGTTTTGACGTATCCATTTTACCATGAATGTGTAAAACATCCTTTATATTTAGGATGTCTAGTGATGTAAGTGCCAAATTTTGACAATTTTATGAGTGAATGTTGTAGTGCGAATTTTATTAATTCGGTACATGTATGTAAACAATACAATCCTATATTCTAATTTTTTTGAATGTACAAGAGAATAATAATAAATACTAAAGGCGTGTTTACACAATCTAAGTGAATAACATTTTAAACAACAAACTAATAAAAGAATCAACTAATGTAAAGATAAAGGAAGTGCTATCAGTAGAGGGTATAAAGAATGGGTTTTGATGCTAGAGTGGCCTTAAAATGTAAGTGACTTATGATAAAAAATTATAATTATCGATTGATGTTTATTGCATGTATTAGAATAATCGCTATGATTAATCTGTGATTTGAATTTGCGTGGTTGTATGGTATGGCACAATCAAAGCAATCATTCACCCTATGCTTCTTACTACTAGAAGATGACGAGTGCAATCGCGGCCTTAGAATTTTGTTTGATTTTAAATAATCGCAAAGTTAGTCACTCAAATTATGTACATACGCCTTTATACGAATACAACTCACGCATAAAATGATATTGATAATAAATGGTTTATAAACCAAACAAACAGTATTACGTCACATCCATTTATTAACACAGAAAACGATGCACTACATATCTTTAATAAACAAAAAAGTGCTTACGAACTTGATTGATTTGCGTTTTAAACGTTACTACTAAAAAATATTTCTTATTAACGGAGTCGATATCAAATAAGTTATTGCAATTAATAAAAAGAAATGCTGTTACTTTTACTGATAAACAATTTCATAGTCAATAAAATTTGTATGTAGATTTGTGAATATTAGTTAGTAGTTTTAGATTAATGATATTATTAAAAGACCAAAAACCATTCTTGCATTACAAGTTCATTGATGATTGTAGATATTGTATTTTAGATCATTTTGAAAATTTTAGCATTGCCTCTTAGATGGGTATACGTAACATTGTAAATGACCTGTTCTTTCAGAAAACTTAACTTATACAACCTCCATAAGCATTTGTTCAAAGGAGCAGCAGTCTTTTTGGGTTTCATGTTCAATTTAACTTAGTTATATTAAAAGCGTTCTTAATTTCTTTACGAAACAAAATCCGTGGCGACTGATATTGATTAAAGTGGGAACAAATGGAAATTGCTGAAAATTTTGAAGCTCATTAAAAATAAATGAAAAAGAACAAAGAATTGATAAAAGTAGGTTAAATACGACGAAAATGATGAATCACAGGAAAGTATCTATAATTTTTTTTGTTCTAATTTAATAGTAACAAGAACAAACAAGGCATGCTAATACATTTAAACACAAAAAGTGTCGAAAATTCTTCAAGAACTAAAAGATGGTTGTCCAAACATTGTTTTTAACCATCATCCTAGTAAAGCCCTAACCTAGATAGTTATATGCTAATAAAGGTAGTAAATTAGTTGCAAAGAGTTTTAATGTACGCTCAAGTTAGTTATTATAAATGTACTCTTAAGTGCTTAAGGCTCTTGATGTGATTTATTCTAGAGGTAGTTATCATCGTTAACTCGAGAGATTCCATTTGTAAGAAGCCAACCTCTTTTAGTTAGAAGAACTTTTGAGTCCTTTCCCACTGGTGGCCGGCTGGTTTGGAAAGGCGCATTTGCATTTAAATGTTATAGCAACTTTTTGCCAGTTACATCTGCATGTTATAATTTTTGCGCATTTTATGGATTAAAGACTTTACTGTACAAAATGCAATTTCTGGAAAGACTTAACTTATTTTAGTTTTAGGATTACAATTATAAATAGAACATTTTGGATTAACCGAGCCTTGATATCCCGAAAAAAATCTTTCTAATCACTTTGAGATCATCAACAGAGAGGAATAAATTAAAGCATTGAGCAAAATGCAACCAAGAAAGCATCACTACAAGATAAATAATTTTATAGATGGATAAAGAATTTTTAACCCAAGCTGTTCAGAAATGAATGTGGAACAGCAGTAAGAAGAACATAATTTCAAAAACTGAAAAACTCAAGACCGTTTTGAAATGTGATTATGCAAAGCAGAACTTTGGGATGTTTGCCTACAACAAGAGAAATCTCACTTGGTGTCATTATAAATGAATGGAAATTCTAGAAAAACTTCGAGGAATATATGTTAGAAAATCTAGAATTCTCTTTTCTGTATATTTCTCTGTTTTGAATGGTTGTCTTTAAATGAAACTACTCAGGGTTTCTTTGTTGAAAAGAGATCTACCAGAGAACTGGAAGATAACTTAGATCGATGTAGAAATTGGTAATTGGTTAAAGGCAGGCAGTAATAAAAGTGTTAAATTTGGAGAATTCAGCAACTAGTTTGGTTTTGTCTAACTTTATCGTACTAACGATACCGCACTACTTTTCAAAATTCTAACTTTTTGAATTTTCTTTGAATTATCAGTTAATCACTAAATACTTTTTTAAGGATCTTTTGCTTCATTTGATCAGTAATCACACAGTTCATTTTATAAGATACGTATTCTGCCATCCTAAAAAGACATGCCGTATCGTAACAAATCATTAAATCAAGGAAAAGGTGTTTAAAGTTTTTTGGAAGAGTACTAAAGACATCGAAATCCCAAAATCTACCTTCTCAACTCTTCCTAAGTGAATAAAAAAGAATAAGACATTTCACATTTGAATTTTTGAATTTTTGACTATTTTTCTCTAATGTAAATCTAATGCAATTCGAGATAGGGTGAGTTAATTAGGTCCATTTTGAGCAAGGGTCTAATACCCTCAAAAAGAAGTGAAATCAAATTTATAGAATCTAACTATTGATTAATTCGTTGTCTCAAATAGCTTGTATAGATCTGCAAAAAGTATTTAGTTATTCAGCAGATATCACATACAATTATTAGTTCTTGTAGACTACTTTGTGATAAATTCACTCGACTGATTCTAATATTTCTTTCTTACCTTTTAGCTGTTAGTACCACACAAGTTTCAAAATTTAAAAATTTAAGTTTGTTGAAAATACGGTGACGAAATTGTTTCCGACTTCAAATCCTGGTTTTGATTTTACTCACTAAAATGTTAAATACATGACTAAAGTGAAACTTGGATTTCAAGTCCAGCTCAAAATTCGATTATTTATATCTCCAACGTCCTTGTCAAGAATAATCTATTCTATAATTTCTAATTTGGATTTATAGTTTCAAACAAGGAAACAAACCGAACGCTTATACATAATTAGTAGCAAAACTTTACTGCGACTCAACATTTAGGAATCTCATGGCGTCTCTTTATTCGTAAGAAACAAATTTTCTATCTGACCTTTAATTTTTAATGTTGTTGTAAACAATTTTTTTTATGTATTGTTGTGCAAAGCAACAAAAAAGTTATGCAGTGAAGTCCTCCTAATATCTTTAAGAAATTTATTTTGCCATTTAATTTTATTTTTAGACTTTTTCGAAAAGCTACCTTGATAATGCATTAAGTCAATATGTTTTTCCGGACACATTTGGAAGCTCTTCCATGGATTCAAATAATTCCATAACTTTGCTAGATTGATAGTTTCTTACGGTTTTGCATCCCATCTGTCGTTCTGTTTCAAATTCAACGGCATCGCGTTTTTGTTTTTTCTGTTTAAACAAAAGCCTGATACTAATGTAATCATTGCACCAGTGTAAGACAGATATGTATTTGTAAAACTTCAACAAGACTTGGGTAAACGATATTAAATATTAAATTGTACCCTCCAGCTTATGTGGTGTTTTCATGACATTGTCAACAGCAAACATAAATTAACTAGTTAATCTTCAAAGTACTAGAACCAAATTTACAAATCTAGTACCTCTCAATTGATTTCAGCTAGGTAGTCAACGACTAAGAATGAATCAGAATGGTAAAGGATGAGGATATTCAACAAGTATGATTATCGCAAACAAAGCAAGTTACATCTACCCTTTTTACAGCAATTACGAAAAACATTAATTAAAATATTTTGAAACTTCAATGAATCACACCAGACCCAAATAAAAAAACAACAATACAAACTTACAGGTGAAATGAATATCAAATAAAACCACTACAGAACTGTAAATTGAATTTTTGTACAGCAAAGCCTTTTTGATATAAAAAAAGATTGATTGATAAATTAACAAAAAATATTTAACCAAATCAATTTGGTACTTATATGTTTACATCAGCTAAAGTTTACATCAAATAGTATTGAATAAAAATCACGAGTACAATCATCTAGAAGGTATAATGAAACTTTATATCTTTGTAAGCAATGGATCAAGCCTTAAAAAGTTTTATTTTTATTTAGTAGTTCTTGCGTCATTTATATATCTTTCTTTGATGTCTGAAATTGAAAACCCGAGAAAACGGTGAGCAATGTCGTTTGGGAGAGATGAAATAAAAAGACCTTTCCTACGAATAGAATAGAGCTTTGAATTTTCTGAAAAGCAAATGTGTAACATGAAAGCTAGAAGACTACAAGAAAAGCTTTCATGAATACCGCGGATCATTGTATGTTTCTTTTTTTTAAAGAGAAAAATGATGTTTTTCTACTAAAAGAAAAACGTTCTATTAATCAAAAGTTAAACGTTTGTAATTGAAAATATTTACTTCTTTGAACAAATTCCTCTTAGCTGTAATAAACAGGTAACAAAATACTATTAAGATATTGTTTATAATGCAATGTTATTAAAGAGAGATTTTTTATAAAAATTAATAGGTTAATGATGGTTTTATCTAAAAGAAACAATATCTTAATAAAGATGTACCTGAATAAAAAATTTATTGCCTTTGGTGCTCAGAAATCCTTCTAATAATACTTACTAATAAATGTATAAATGTAACAACTGTTGACATAACAACAAACATGAATAAAGGTAAGCAAAAAAAATGTTCAATCTAACTCGAATTTATAAAGGTGGATAGATTGTTTCTGCATGATTAGTGTAAAAATAGTACAACTTGTTTGGAACACTTTTAATTACGAAAATATTTTATGGTTTAGTTAATTTTATAAGCCGAACAGGTAAGGGTCCAATATAGATCTTACATAGGTGCTTTTAATATTTCCACTGCATATTTCAGTTATTGTTGTGATCAGATTAACTAAGTAAAAGGAAGCAACTGAAGAATGCAGTGGATATGGTTGAATTTGACTTTTTAGGCTTCAACAGTTTGTTGCGTGTTTTTTGAAAATAAGCAAATGTATATTCTAGCAATAAATACTTCCTTCAGAATGTTTTCCTAAAAATAAATACTTGTCCCTACATAATACGTACAACATCGTCTATTTGAGCACAAAGCGAAGTACCTTTCCATTATTGAAATACTATCAAAGCCTAAATTTCCTTGTCATACTATTTAGAATTGTGATACCATTTTAATGTTGTTATTTAAACTTGTTTAATCCTTCTATAGAAATGTTAATACTTCCTGTAACAAAAATTTGAAGATATGGTGTTTTGATGATCTTTCATTTCTTCGCAATTAAAATACTTTTTAGTATCTTTCGTTAAGAAATAATCTTCTTGTTTTTGTTACATGTTGTATTTAGTTATTTTAGAATTGAATTGAATCTTATCTCTTATTTTAGTAAGAACTTAAGTAATACATGTTTCAGGAATCCATTGAAGCGCTTTAATCTTAAGGAAAATTTTAAATAGTTAATTAAATATTTTAAATATGTATAAAAGGAAGCTTTTAGTCTACCTAATTTAAATAAATTGTAAATTGAATATTTTCCTTCTTACGTAATAACTTCCTATTCTTGTATATAACATTTCATCAATCATTAAAATGATTGTTAATATACTTACATTTTATTAGGCATTACCAAAATCATTAGAATAATAATATTATTGAAATTATAAAAATTATTAAATAAACATTATTAAAATACAAACTGTTATTTTATTATTATCTATTTTATTGCCTTTAACGTAAACAAGAAAAACATTGCAACTCATAACAGCTAATATACTATAATAAAAATTGTAAGAACAATACAAGGCACACATTGATAGCACACATTAAATATTTAAAACTAAAGAAATGTCACACAATTTCCTTTTACTGGTTATTATATAAAACAGGACTATTTTCCTTTATCCAGTTTACATACTTTTTCACATTGGTGTACACGCTTGGAATTCCGGGAGCTCCACATTGATCGGATCCAAAAGATAAAATTCCTACCTGTAAATGACATAAAATGTATTTATAATTTGACCGCGACCTTGTAAGTAAACGAGAATGCATAACCAGTGTTAATACAATTTAAAAATGTAACTACACAACATATACACGGTTTTTCGTATTAAATGCAGTAGAAGAAAACAAAACAATGCAAAACTGATGTCTCCCGGTACGTTGCTCAAAAATTTCAACGAAAGCTTTCTCCTCAACTAAATACCCCATTTTCTTCTATCAAACATGATTATCAATGATGCTGATGATGATTAGACATTTGTAGATTAAGTCTAGTAAGAATTTTGAAGTGATTTTGAGTGATAGTAAGGAAGGGTAAGTATTAAGAAGATTCTTTAAATTCATCTGAATAGGTTGCTGAACTATAAAAGACTACAGCTGCAGAGGATGTAATCAAAAGCTTAAGATCTCACTGCTACATGAACAAAACAGCACGAGGTGCTTCTGCAGTAAGAACTAAAGAAACTTTCCCTGTCTCAATCCTACCAATCAAGGTTAGCCTTGTAAAACAAATACGTTTTTCCGCACACAAATAGTAAATACTTTTATATCCAAAACGTTGGCGAATCTTTCCAAATGTTAAATTCAGCATAGTATATCTGAATTACTAAGTGTCTGATCAAGAGTATCACATTAAACTCTCAGCTGGGAAAAATACTTAGCGTCTTAAACTTCTTCCAAATGTTAATTTATGCTACAAGTGGCGTCTCTCACTGAGTCTTGGGTAAAAGTAGTTGGCATGTAACTGTGCTCTAAAATTTTAGCTGAAGGCAGTACAAAACATCCCAAAAGCCTTCCAAATCTTAACTTGCTAAGTCGGTAGTCTACATTAAATTCCATGTAACTGCGTTATAAGCTTTTAAAGAAAGGAACACAAGACAAGATATGTCAAATAAAAAGTAACTTGTCTAGCTTCACTTCGAACACCTGCATTTCAGACATTTGCCTTCGTAGTGAAGTAGTCTAAATCTCTGTGGAGCATACAGAAAATTTCAAAAACTTTGGAAAATCTAATATCACCATTGCTTTGTCAAGCGAGTCTCTTGTCAGAAGTAACGTGCATGTTACTATATTACATTGTAAATTTAGAGCTAAGAAGAATTATAAGACATTCTAAAAATCTCTTAATCTTGACTTCACCTTCGTATTTGAGTATGAGTCTTTGGTTAAGAATGACATTTGTACAACTTTTCTCTGAATTCTTAAATGAAAGAATGCCAAACATTCCAAAAACTTTAAAATCTCGACTTCAACGTGCATCCCCAAGTAAATCGGTAGTCAAAGTAACACTTATATAACTGCACTCTGAGCCCTCATTTAAGAAGAGTACCGTAATGCTTTTTTAAATTAACCTTTTACATGGATATTGGGCCAAGAGTAATATTTTTTGTGTAACTCTAGTTTCTTACTTGAAAGCAATACCGTTCAAATAGAAAGCTCCATCAGGTAAGTGATGACGATAAGAGTAAATTTTGATTAATAACACAGGCCTACAAAAACAAATTGTTTTTGGTGCCTAGGATTTTAAAACTGCTTTTAGCTATATTTGGGGCGCTGAATCTAAGTATGAAATCAGTTTTTCTCTATCTGCTCTACTTTTTTAGATCAGTGTTTTTTTTAACGTTCTACACAAAATGTTCAGTTTTAACTCCATTTTGTGCAGTTCTAATTTACATATACAAGGATTGTTTCCTGTAATTGTCAGTCTGCCGTGTAGTTAGTTTCAGGAAAATCCACTAGATGGCATTGTCTGTCTGGTAACATAACTGATGTGTTCTCGCTGTGCAGGGAAGATAGAAGTTGACCTCCCCTGATATTTGTGTTTCGGAAAGAGTTGTTATAAAGTTAACCTAAAACGTGTTGTTGATTGTTGTATTTGTGTTGTTAAATAGAAATAACATGAGTTCAAGTAGAAGAAGTTGTGCAAATCATCCTGATGTGTTTTGCTACATATGCGGAGAATACACGTTAAAAGAAAACAGAGAAACTGTTAGTGACTTTGTAAAAAGAGCTTATCTTGGGTATTTTGGTGTTAGGCTTGGTGATCAGGATAAAACCTGGGCACCGCACCAGGTCTGTAAAACTTGTACCGAACATTTACGACAGTGGACTACCGGGAAAAGAAAAAGTCTGAAATTCGGCATACCGATGGTTTGGAAAGAACCCAAAACCCACTTGAATGACTGTTATTTTCTGCCTAGTAAATATTACTGGAATCGATCGAAACAACCGTAGCAAGTGGACTTATCCTGATCTAGTCTCTGCAAGACGCCCGGTCCCTCACTCAGAGGAAGTGCCGATATCAACGTTTCACCAGCTGTCAGGACGAGAATTGTCCCTCTAATCAACCTTCTGATACTATTGAAGGTGACAGTAATTATGAGGGGATGTCATCAATTTCTCAACGTTTCAACCAGGATGAGTTAAATGACCTCACCAGAGATCTCAACCTATCAAAAGAAGCTTCTGAATTATTGACTTCCAGGTTGAAAGACAAAAATTTACTGGAACAAGGAACCAAAATCACCTTTTACCGTACAAGAGAAAAGAGTCTGCTACCTTTCTTCTCTCAAGAAGACAATCTTGTATTTTGTCACGAAATTATAGGACTTCTGGAAAGAATGGCTGTTCCTAAATATTTTCCAGATGATTGGGGCCTATTTAGTGACAGCTCAAAGCGAAGTTTGAAATGTGCCCTTCTGCACAATGGGAAAAATATGGTTCAACACCAATTGCGCACTCAACGAAAATGAAAGAAGAATTTAACACCATAGCTTTAGTTTTCGAGAAGATAAAGTATCATGAACATCAATGGGTGATTTGTGTGGACTTAAAAATGATAAACTTTCTCCTTGGACAGCAAAGTGGCCACACCAAATATCCTTGCTTCTTCTGCCTCTGGGATAGCAGAAACAAAACACACCACTGGGTTAGAAAAGAGTGGCTTAAGAGGGAAAACATAGACGTTGGGGAAAAGAATATCATTAACGACCCCTTAGTTGGACAAGAAAAAATCATCTTTTCTCCACTACATATCAAGCTGGACCTTATGAAGTAGTTTGTAAAGGCTCTTAATAAGAACGGATCATACTTTGCATATATATAAGGGAAAAATTGCCTCAGCTGAGTACGGAAAAAATCAAAGCAGGAATATTTGAGGACCCGCAAATAAGACAACTTATTAAGGATTCTGCCTCCGTAAATTCAATGAATGGGGCTGAGCGAAATTTTCTGGGCAAACGCAAAACTGAAAACTATGTTGAACTGGTAAACGAGATGCTTAACAGTTTCAAATCTCTTTACATTTACACAGCCACTTAGACCGTTTTCCTGAAAATTTAGAAGACACCAGTGGGGAACAAGGTAAAAGATTTCACCAGGATATTAAAACTATGGAGGACGGCTACCAAGGAAGATGGGATACGCACATGATGGCAGATTACTGCTGGAGTTTAAAAGGGACTGTTCCAAAATACATTCAAGAATATCACGGAAAAGAAGCTTCCGAAGTGTTGAGTAACTAGTTGGTTTCATTGATGACTTTTTCCTCTATCTTTGTATATAATTTGTATAACATAATTTGTATAAATATATATAGTTGTATTCATATGAAATGAACTCCAAATACCCAGGCACCAAAACACCTGTTGGCCTGTGTAATCCAGCGTTACAATTACTTAGTTTGGTGAGGTTATCTAAGGCACCAATTCCTGGTAACTCTTAATGCACATTAAACACTCCCAAAGACTACACTATTACGCCACTATCGCATTCCTAAATGTTTGGAGAGACGGGGTTTTACCTTATTTGTATAGTCAACCTGAAGACATGTAAACTGCGTTACATAAACCCTGACCACTGCACGTGTAATTACTCATCGATGAACCATGTTTTCGCTGTTTTTAAGCCATTTGTAAAGACTGCCGAAACTCTATTTATTTTCGCACTTTAATGTCAAAGCTACTTCTGTAGAACTTCTTTTTTGGACAATATAGTAAACTAGTGCTTTTAGAATATATCTTTAGGGGTTCGTGCTACTAGTTCTAGTACTATCTATTTATGTGTGAAAAGTTATACTGAGAGTTTGCTGTATTAGTTTTATGTACTGTTATGCCAAGTTGTGCAGGAAGAATACTGAAATTTGTTGAAATAAATAGATAAAATTAATGAGCCGGATATATATCAAACCCTCCACAACATGTTTTTATTAATGTTTTTGCTTGAATTATGCTGAGTAATCCTTTCTCGTTTTCATAATAAAAGTTTCCAATCCACAAATATTAGTTTTTGTATTCAAGATTTTAGTAATAAACACCCACAATACAATGTGGATATTCTAATTTGGTGTTTCCAGTTTACCAAGATTATGTAACTCTCGTAATCCATTTTCAATTTGTTCTTCATTGTGCTAATATTTTTCACACATGATAAGCACTGGGCTAAGACCAAGATACTGTATAGGAGAAACATCAAAAGGTTGTAGAATATTATTACAAAAGAGACAGTATTGCATTATTTTGATAATTTCGTTTAATAGCATTTTTCACAATGCGTTCCAGGTACTTTGGTAATAACCATAATCTTGTTATAATAAAACAAAAGGTGGTGATGAGTGTAAAACGCTTTATTTTGATATTCCAGAAGTTTTACTGAAGATAATATAAAGAATGAATACGTTTTACATCAACTTTAATGTAACATCATTTTAGTATCTATAAACAACATCACCACTACTCGTAACCAAGGTTGCAAACAAACACATTGAATTTACAATTACAAGTAAGTTTGATGATAAAAATACAAACATCAAAGAGTCAGAATCTTACCATGCCTTACAGCAGACCAAAAATGTTTCTACATAAAGAAAAAGCGATATGGTTCTGAGTCTGGAATACCAGAGAAGAATGAAACTGGAGAACCTTGTTTATATCCTTTAAACTACAGATAGAGATATTATACCAAAAGATGAAAAAGACTATGGTGATTTTTATAATACAAAACCCAAACGGTTGCATCATGAACCTGAATGGGCATTTAATTACTTAACCCATTTGTACCCAGTGGGTCGTTTTCGACCCTTCACACACTTAATTTAATTACGTACTTATTTTCCATAAAATAAGAGATCTGTTCGTTTTAAGCGTTAACATATACTACTGGCATTGTGTAGATATTATTATTTTTGTTGTAGTACCTCGAGATTTATTTTAAAACATTAATACATTTCTGCGTTTATTTACGGTCGTGCAGTTAGTCGGAAACCATTAAATTTTACGATTCTAAGAGGCTAATAAACAACTTTTTTTTTGAAGACTTCATTCAAAAAGTGTCATCTAGTAGTTCTGCAATTTCTAGTTGATGAAAGATTTATTGCATTTTACGTTATTGTGTCTTAAAATCATTTGGGTCGGAAATGACCCGCTGAGCACATAAAATGTGTTACAGCGCCGAGCCCTTAGTGGGTGCATAATCATATTCAGTAGCTATTCAGCTATTTGGTGTTCGACTGTTATTATTGTTTTACGCTAAAATTGTTGTTTGTGTGTATTACTTTCATAGTAATTTATATTGGGTTTGTGCATTAGTTGTTATAGTGATAATTCTGTGATTTGTAAAATACTAAAATGAGTAATTTCAACGACTACTGGGAAAGGTAATGAAAGTTTTTTGTATACATTTACTGTTTGTAATGCGTAATTTTATTGAACAGAAAACGTCCACTTACGGTTCACGAGCTCCTGGCTGAACTTGAGAATATAGAAGATGACAATCATTATAAGTACGATGTTTATATCACACCTCCAACGGATGCAGGAAATGATACAGACGAAGATTCAGGTGAAGAAGACTGTCAAGATCCGGATCGCCTAAATCATAATCAGTTAGATGCCGAAGCTGAGCTTTATATCAATGATAAACCAGTAACGGAAGAGAATAATGTTGAAGATAATACTCCTACTACAAGCAGTATACCCTCTAATCCACATAAAAAAGTAAGAAAAGCAACAAGCGTCATTCAAGAGAGGCCAAAGTGGGTGGTAGACGATTTAGAAAATCCCATTTGTGAAAATTGGAGCGAGTCTTTTCTGCCGCCTATTTCACTAGGCGCCGAAAACCATTCTTTGGATTTTTTTGAACTTTTTATGCCTGCACAATTAGTTTTATTTCTTGTGAAACATACCGTGCAATACGCAGGGTCAAAAAACAGACAATTAACGGTATCGGTTGAGGATATGTATGCCTTTTTAGGAATTTTATATGTTAGTGGCTATAATGTTCTGCCTAGACGTCGTATGTATTGGGAAGAAAATGACGACGTTCAAAATCGTCTAATTTCCACCTCGATGAGACGCAAAACGTTTGAAGACATTTTCAGAAACCTTCACGCAGCAGACAATAGTGTACTGGATCCTACAGATCGAATGGCCAAAGTTAGACCTCTTATAGTAGCACTAAATAGACTTTTTATGGATTATGCACCAATAGAACAGTCTATATCAATAGATGAATCCATGATCCCCTATTTTGGTCGGCATGGGTGTAAACAGTTCATCCGTGGTAAACCAATACGGTTTGGATTCAAGTCATGGGTAATGGCTACTCGGTTGGGCTATTGTTTGCAGTTTAACCTATACCAAGGTAGACGAGGTAACGACAAACAAGACTGCGGATTAGGGGAATCTGTTGTTTACAACTTTGCGGATGTCTTACAAACGCATTTCGAAAATCTGAAATTTTCATTGTTTTTCGACAACTTTTTTACATCTGTGAAACTTCTAACTACACTGGGAGAAAGAAGGATAGGTGGAACCGGCACGGTAAGGGTCAATAGAACAGGTAACTGCAATTTGCCAAATGACCAATATAAAAAGACAGAAAGGGGGTCATACAATCACAAAATAGACGAGGCAAACAATATATTTGCTGTTAGGTGGAAAGATAATAGTATAGTTACCTTACTGTCTAATCAGTATGGAGTAAAACCACTACAGAGTGCAGCTCGATATTCCGCAAAAGAAAAAAAGAAGGTTTACATACCACAACCCAACGTTGTTTCCATGTATAACAAATACATGGGTGGCGTGGATCAGTTTGATAACAACATCGCCACCTACAGGATATCGATGCGGGGGAAAAAATGGTGCATGCCAATCATTATGTGGATGTTCGACACCGCAATGAATAACGCCTGGCGACTTGCAAGAAATGTAGGAAAGTCTCTTGACAATCTAGCATTCAGAAGAGAAGTTGGCCAAGCGTTGCTCAAAAAATATGGAAAGCTTCCCCTTAGACATGGACCAACCTCAAGTTATTCCTATCCTTTAGCTGCGAGAAGAAATACCAAGCATATTATACTCACAAACCAACTGAGAAGAAGATGTGCCGTCTGTAAAAGCAAAACGGTGAAGGCTTGTTCTACATGTCAAGTACCATTGCATGATAAATGTTTTTCCGCATTCCATCCGAACAATTAGGTATTAAATAATATTATTTTTGTGTATTTTCTTCTAATAAAATAATTAAAAGTATGTTTAATTTGTATATTACCTTACAGGCTTCTTATATCCCTCAGTACTAATTTTACTATTTATGTGCTCAGTGGGTCGTTAACGACCCAGCCTCCAATTCACATTCCAATCAACTTAGAATTTTTTAAACAATTTTTGCAGTGATATAGGTCCATAAAAATGCCATAAGCTGAGAAAAAAAAATTGATTTCTAAAAAAAAAATAGTGAGCACTAATGGGTTAAATTGACCTTTCCTTGTATATAACTTTAACACATTATCTATTAGATGTCTTTTTGGTCGTCTACATGCTTCGCCCGCTATTTTTCTGTTTCATTTTTTCTAATTAGTGTCTTTCTGATCCCCTCGTTAAATAGAGTAGCTTTTGGTTGAATTTTGCCAGGAAATCAGATTCGCAGGTTGCGTCCGAGTAAAGTTTCGATTCTTACAAAAAGTATAGAAATCTAAATACTAGCTGTACTTTCAGTCTGGGAGAGGCAGATAGTTGATAGTCGAGAGATTGACTTTTCAGCAAGTCATGAGAAGTTATCAACGTGGTAACTCTAGAGGTTTGTAAATTTATTGGCAGAGGTCATCCAAAGTAATCTCTTCACAAGAGGGCAAAACTGTAAATCAGACCTTCCCACTACGGCATCTCGAGTTCTGTTTGTATCTTATCTCGTTCAAAATCACATGTGTTGTAATCCTTCAGATGTATGAAGTAATTCCCATCTGACACTGTCTTCAAAGTGGATATTATTGTAAACGTGGTATTTATTGATATGGAGAAGAGATGTTATTATATGGTAGTAAACGCCACAAAAGGGAAAAGCAATTGATCTAAGAAGATTTAATATGTGCATGAAAGGCACAATAAAGGATTGCAAAGATACTAGAAAATCGAGGCTTTATAAAAAAATAATTAATTTTAAGGTTTAGAATTATAATGTCTAATACAATTATGGTACTAATAAATAATACTTGCCTGCAGGATAGCTAACGGTCTATGATTTCGGGAAACTAATCAAACACCACGGGATTAGACTAT
The DNA here is from genome assembly GCA_011009095.1 of Ignelater luminosus. Taxonomy (NCBI): domain Eukaryota; kingdom Metazoa; phylum Arthropoda; class Insecta; order Coleoptera; family Elateridae; genus Ignelater; species Ignelater luminosus. The sequence continues at coordinate 97,277 of VTPC01001236.1, forward strand.
AGAATAAAAAAATGTAAATATAAAGTGTTTTTAAAATGTGCTCCGTTCATTAAGATAATAAGGAAGTTTGATCGATGAATGTTCATACTTTCATCGTTTGCATTTGTCTGCTGGATGCAGGATGTTGAAAACCGTATCTTCCTCATCCTAAGTGTAGTACGCCACTGATACATGCACCAACTATTGAAGTTTATAAAATAGTGTGGTAATAAGCATATAACTAAACATCCTATGTCAATATCGTATATTATTCTTATGAAACAAGAAATTTTAAATTAGCTAATTTTGAGTTTTTGTTTTATGACAGAATTCAGATAACAGATTTATGTATCTTGTAAACTCCTTCTTAATAAATTCTAGATCACCATCTCTCTTGGCGATATAATAATTTATAGACCAGTAGATGTACTACAGTAAGAATTTCAAATAAAAGCAACACGTAGCTGATTTTAAGAGATGAAAACCATCTCTCTCAGAAACGGTTCGTTTCGGAATACGCATTCACTGTAGAACTTTCTGAATTTTTCTGACAAGCACTGCATTTATTTTTATAGATGTTACGTGTTTTGAGACACCCCGTCTGATTTAAAAAGTTTTTGATCATAAAAAAACTTAATGATATAAAATAAAGTAATCAACATATTTCACAAATTGAGACCTTTGATAAAAAGATTCATCAGCACTTTTATGACAGCTTTACCAACATTGCAACACTAATACGAAAACAAAGAAATAAGTTTTATTTATTAGTTATTCTCATTACAGTATTTGTTATAAAGATGATTTTCTCCGTAGAAATTGCAAGAAAACTGCAAAACATTTAATTCATATTATATGACAAGAATTATTATTGATCAGTTCAAGTAAAACACGACAAATGTTAATGAGAATACCAGATTAAATTAAAGCTCAAAACTACACGATAATAAATTTAACAATAAGCAAATAGCCGTGAGAAGTACGCAGTAAGAACATTACTAACAGAACAGATATCAAAGCTGCTATCCTTCATTCATAAACTCAAACAGCAGTGTTTCTATATCAGAATTAAATAATCATTTCCCAGCAGTCTTAACTAAACCTAGACTAATTTGTTAGTAACGAGCTGAAATTATTTTAATCTAACTTACTTGATAATACGTGTCGCCTTCACTTTGTAATAATGGAGATCCTCCAAACCCGGTACAAGCATCCTTACCGTGTTCACCTCCAGCACAGAGTTGATATTCAGTAATTGGTAAAGTTCTTCCATAAATATTTACACATTGTTGTAGACCTACTATAGGAAATTGAAGTACTTGTTGATATGTAGGTGCCTCTGTATGAATATTATTATTAGAAACTGACAATCTCCTTTATACATAAATCATGTAATGCATAATAATAGAATTTTATCAAGCTGGGAGTTTCTTTAAAGTTTGTTTATATTAAATAAATATATAATTAAAGTTCAATAACAGAAATAACCTTGAATGGTATTTTTAATACTGACCTATTTGTCCAGCCATCTTTCCCCATCCAACTAATGTTCCATAATTACCCGTAACTGACCACGATTCCGGTAAACAAATCGGTTGAGCCGTAACTAAAATCAATGCAAGTACTATATTGACGTGTGAAGGTTAAATATTTCGCACGCTAATTGCTATGGGCTTAATTTTATACCGTTATGTTAACAAAAAGTAGAATACTAAACCTGTGTAATTAATTTTCGAGTTCAACACCAACAGAGCAATGTTATCTTTATAAATTTCTTTTTGATAACCTGGATGGAGAATAACATGACTAATTGTAATATCCTGAACTGGTAATGCACAAAATTCTTCTCCACAATCAATTCTAGAATCTGTTAGATATTCCCCTACACGAGCAGTAAACCTGTGAAGGAGGTGTAGGTTACTTATTACTTACTTATATATGTTAAAAATATTTCTTACAATTTATAATTATCAGACTTTGCTAGTGCACAATGTGCTGCAGTCAAAATTATGCGGTTGCTAATTATTGATCCTGAGCAAGGATACTTCATTTCACCAGTGACAACATCTAAAAATAATTTGTTAGTACACAAAAGATATTCTAACAAAAAACAAGAAGGTAGTTACTTCGAAATCCAATTCTAGCAACAAAAGGAAATGCGCCAAGTCCATTATAGTTTGGTCCTTGAACAGAAGATGAGCCACATTTTTCACCCATTTGATTAACAACTGGCGGTCCTTCACTAACTCGAGGACAACATACTAATCCAGATCCTTCATACCCACATCCTAACGAAGTAACCCTAAAATTTAGAATAATGATACTAAACTGTTACCTTACTGGTTACAGTGGTAAACTTTGATAAGAGGTGTACCATTGTCTTCCTAGAAAACAAAACAAATTCCTTACCTATTACTATACACACATGCATGATTTACAATATTACTCAAAACTGGACAGGATGACAAAGGAAGACATTGGGTATTTGACGGGCAAAAACCTGGAACTCCGTAGTGTTGTTGGTCAGCTCTCTCATACGTAGGTCTCCAATTAGCTCCTAGTTGGTTGGCTAGCAACAAATAAGAATAACGTAGCATTAACAATCTGTACATTTTCAGAAAGCGATAGTACTAAAACAGAAAAAGTCTAAATCAATATTAAGAATAATAAATACAAGTACGTTACAGTTAAATTGCCTACCGTTTTGAAATAACTCATAGCTGAATTCTATTCGTTGGTTCAAATTTTAAAAATTAGCGATTCTCTATAAATTAGAAATGCTGGGAAACAGGTATGTGAAGTGGAGATAAAACGCCAACATCAATAACAGTTAAAGATGTTTCAGAGTGTGATCCGAAGAAGGTGAAACAAACCGTCGTGAAGATTCTACACTTCACAATAATCAATAAGAGTAAAGATCAGACATTGAGAGTAGCCTCAACAGTTAGGCTGCAGATACTAATTATAAGTCACCTTTCAGTAAAAAAAGGAAACTAGACATAAGTAAGTGCAACGTCAGTTTATTTCACTCATGTCTAAAAAGCCTATAAAGATACGTTTTCAAGTCAAATCTGTCCAACATTAATAGCACAGAAAGATTAATGAGAAAAATGAGCAAAACGATCTGTACAAATACCATTAGTCGTCTCCATTCTTTTTGAGCAAATTTCGTTTTACAACCACTCGAAGTTAATAGTTGCTGTTCAGTAATTTTTCTAAGAAACGAATTCGTCTGGTAATTATTTGACGCTAGTTCTTCTCGAGAGATTACTATATCAACAATCTCTAGCTGATATTATATACAGTAACATTGGACCCTTATGAGATAATTTTAATTAAACTTATTTAGCGTTTCATTTATTGTTTGTATGCTTATCCTGGATGCAGTCACTAAAAATCAAAACGGCAATGATACCGTAAGAGGATCACGGGGACGCTGAATCGCACTAAACTGTGCCTAACAACGAATCCTGTTTTTTGTTTGTCAATAGCTGCTGGTCGATTACGAAGATAGGAGTAAATAGATTACAAATTGAACCTTTGGATGCGGAAGTACTGGAGCACAAGATGTTACGGTATGGGATGCTGTATGTTTAGTAAATGGACTGTTTTAGTATGTTACTTTTATTTGTAAAAAGAACATTTCCATATTAAGATTCTAAATGTAATTACTTTATCTGCTAACCTTCCAACTTGCTGAATTTAGCCTGTTAGGTAACACATTACTGTGTCGTTCTAATACCAAAAAGAAAGGAGATTTTCCACTCGAAGAAAATCCTCAAAAACTTTTTGACACATGCTATACACACAAGTAAAAGCCCACTCAAACTAAATATGCATATGAACACGCACTCTCAAACAAATAGCAATTTTTGTCCTGTTGCAATATAGCCGCCTCACCACTAGCACACTTCATTTCATCCACCACGATTCTATGGTTCTTTAAAAGCTCGCTCCTAGTTCACGGTTTTGGAAAATGGTCGTAGTTCCAACAAGCAAAACATCGCATTCTTCATACGTCATTTTACTCCAACTGCTGTCCTTCAAAGCATTTTGAACTAGGAACACGATTTGGGAAAACAATGTAGTACTTTTGGCCTTAGTTTGTTTTGTGTCCAGTTTTCATTAAATATCACGTTTCTTAAGGTCATTTGTAATGAAGATGAAAAAAAGAATTTTGCGGGGAAGAGTAGGCTTCTTCCACTACAAATTTTCTTTTTAAATGGCTCTTCAAAACGTGGGGATATAATAGCAATTAATAACGCATTTTGAGATGAGGCCCTACTTCTAAGTGCAAACCGAAATTAATAGTTATTTAGATGGTTTCTGAATGATAGATTTATTGGAGGATAACACTATCACTATAGTTAAGTTTTTTATGGCACTTTTTTTTAAATGAAAACTTTCTCTTTCCTTGCACTATCTTGTTTTCGAAAAATATTGCAAAATCCAAAACTTACATTGGTTAGTAATAGTATTTCGGCCTGTAATCATGAAATTTTGAGTTCTGTGATTTGATTGAAAACCTCTGCCTTAATAGAAAAAGCCAAGGTTTAAGCAATCTTCATAATGAAGAAACCTAAGTAATTTCTGTAGGTTTCTATTGTCGTCTAACACCCATGGTAAGACAGAAATAGCCAAATTTGTATTTTATTCCAAGGAGTATTTGCGGTAACTCAGAAAGGATTCCGTCAGGATCAGGTGATCTGACAGTTTTAGTCTTTTACAGATGACGTAGTACAGTAGAAGGTGTAAGAAATATTTCAGTGGATTCAGCTATAAAAGGTACTCACATATTTGGCACGTTCTAATTTGATTTGTCGCAATAGGCCAGGAAGGATTATTCTGTTTCTCTTTTTTATAATTTTGTTTCAGTCTGAAGTTATTCGAAAAGTTCTCATTAGCTTAATAATCTATCTAAAGGTTAGATTTTTTTCGTCAAAATGCTTTTTTCTTTAAAATATCTTTGATAATGCCTTCGTCTTTCCGAGGCTTGGTTGGAATAGTTTTCGTCATGCGTGCGGTAGACTGAATTCAATGAAGCTACCAATAATGTTGCAAAGGGTTACTCATTGTTGGTTGACACAAGTGTCCCGTAAAAAAATAGGTATCTAGTCAAGCTAATTGGAAATAACTTAGTATTGTTAAGGCTGCTATAGTTTACGGTTTCTATTAATGTAACTAGCGAATTCGTTTTTGAATTTTATATAAACTGATATTTTTTTAAGAAATCACTATGGGGTATGATTTTTCAATCGGGGGCAGGTACTCAATGCCAGGAAACAGCAGAAAATTACTTGTATGCGGTAGATCTAATACAGATGTTATTTAATTGATTAGTTGTTGATGTAATTCACTGAAGATGCCTATATGGTGGGCAAAATACTAATAATCGAAGCTGGAATAAAGTGATTTGTAGAAAGTGTTCTAGTTAGGTAATTTTATTTAAATAGTTGATGAAGGTTTTTATTTAACAACAAAGTGCTGGCAACTTAGACACAAAATTGACTTAACTGTTCTTACAAGCATTCTTCTTGCCTGGTAGAAAGAAGACTGTGTTTGTTCCAAACAAACACATGGTAAAAAGCATAAAAAGTCAAAACTATACACCAATGTCTCTATTAGCACCCTGGATATATTGCCTGTAGTAGATTTTTCTTTTATTTTTGTTAATATGTAATTGATAGCATGAATTTATGCCTAATAAGTCTACAATAACAAATTTGTTTTTATTGCATAATATAGCGGTTTTTAAAAATGACTAAGTTTCTTGTGTAAGGTTAGTAGCAGTAGAGTAGTTAAAATAGACCAAAATTGTGAAAAATGCCCAGTTTGTTTGCGAACAAAAGCAAAATATAATTTATAATGCTTTTGAAGGCTATTCACAAAATGAAACCATTCACGCAGACTTTCAAAAAACTTTGGACAAAGTAAGTCATAACATTCTATTACTTAAAGTATGGAATTAGGAATTAACATTTTCGCCTTCTTTATAATAAATATGTTTGTTATTGGCAGTGTCGCTGCCATCAAAACTGAAATATGATTCGTCATCCATGAGTATTGTCAAACCATTGGATGGTGAAAAAAACAGATTCTGAGAGAATTCTTAGTTTTCGTCTTTGTTCCAATTTTTGTTTCTTTAAATATTTGGGAGCTGATTTTCGCGTAGAAAGTTTCAC